>JAPDSC010001992.1:0-10143 GCA_026290005.1 Latrodectus geometricus
ATATGGAATTGAGCAAAAATAGAATATCAAGATAAGAAAAGAATAAATAAAACTACTTCTAATTTTAAAATAAAGATTAAAATTAATTGTAGTAGATATCGGATTAATTATAATAGATAAATACAATTTTTCTTATGTTTTACATCTATAAACAGCATTAGTTAAATTTAAGAATACCCGATAACTGATCAAAGACAGAGAAGATCAGATAAAACTATTTGGATAATTATTCTAACTTTTCTGTTAGGTATAAAAGAATAATTTATTGTAAGAAAACCCACTTGATAGAAAAATCAATAGAAAGCATTAAAATAATTCCACAAGAGATTTTAAATAAGTGATCTTTCTCTAAGTCTTACGTTAAAGGTAATTACAATTAGATGAAGTATAAAAAATAAAATGGTTTAGGAGTACGTTCTTTTTTCTACAAAAAGCAATATTGGATTTCTCCAAGTTCTGGCTAACTACAATCATTTTATCAGAATTTTCTTTTAACGACAAATGTTATTTGCTACAAAGCAAAAAATTTATATCCAATTTAAGCTGTTTTGATTAGTCAGAATATTAAATCTTCACACTATAGTTTCTAGATTAAAAATACAAAATAATGATGAATGAAGTTTAAATTAAATTATGTTTTCTTTTTCAAACGTAACACTAATCTATATAGTTATTTGTTGGTCTTTAGCCATAGCATACTATCCAGTGTAACTTAATTAAAATATGTTCTTTAAAATGTAAAGTGTTCTCTACTTGTCCAGGGCTCTGTATATAGTGCTTAACATTTCAAAAATGATTTCAGAAAAGATAGAGAAAAATATTTTTAAGTTTTTAACAGATAGTGAAATTTTGAAATTTTCTGTGGCTGATGTAATAGGAACCATAGAACTTATAGAAAATGAGTGTTGCTATTTATATATGTGGTATTTTTTAATCAAATTAATTATGGTCATCTGTTTCTATTTATTTTTGAATCACTAAAAACCTGTTTTTTTGTTTTGTTTTACTGAAAATACATTTAAAATTATTATTGAAAATGTAAATAGAGAAACAGGGAAATATTTTGAGGTGATGATCATTTAGTTTTATTTTAAAGGTATTTGAAAATTTATTTCCTTAAAAGTATATTTCTAATAATAATTTAAAATTTACATCATTTAAATAAATATTTAACGCATATTATGAATGTAAATAAAATAAATTTATATATAGTAAAAGACAATGCATATTATTTATTTATTTTGTTGTTGTCGTGTGCCAGCCAGGCTGGCAATATGGGGTGCGCTGCTCCACTTTTCCAACTGAACCATATTTGGTGTGGAGTCCGACTTCCTCAGTACACACATTCCATAGGTACCCGTTTATAGGGTAGGCAACCATTCACACACACACACACAAAGAAAGGACAAAACGCTAACCACTAGACAGGTTGGGCGGAAGGTTGGACTTATTTTGTTTAAATAATTGTATTATTAATAGCGAAATATATTTTGTTAATTGAATACCTTAACTAAAATATAGTTCAATTAGAAAGCTCCGTTATATCATTTGAAATATGTAAATAGTTCCGTTATAATTTTTTCAAAAATATTTTTTAATCATATAGTTTATTTACAAATCAACAACTGAAGCTGCGCAAAATCTTACCATATGAATTTTAATAAAAGTAATTTTTAAAATGTATGATTTGATTTCTGTATTCATATATAAAACTTGTGTACTTTTTTATTTACTAATAATATATAATAAAAGACAATTATTTTTTCTTTAAAATATACAAATTAAATATTAAAATGCAATTTTTTGATATTTAGATTCTTTCTAATACTGATATTCTTTTAAAAATGCGTTTCTCTTTGAATCTCAATCCCATACGTAATCATTTATTTTTTATCTCTAGTCCACTTTTACTATTCTACAGAATTCGTATTGATGAGGCCTATGTTATACAATGCCAAAATTGAATCGAAATGGCTCGCGTCCGAAACAAGAAAACAAGGTTTAGAACAAAACTTAGAAAAGGGAAAAAATAGGCGAAAGAAAATGGCATCAGGAACAAAATTACACAGATATCTTCCAATTCCTTGCTAAAGGTTGTTTCAATTGTTCCATGGCACACAAAATGCAATTCTCTTACATTTCAAGTTCCTTTGAGAAAAATGAAAAATTTATTCCAAGAATAATAATATTCGCAAGTATTGTGTGGCCATGCTGGGAATTACATCTCTAAAAAAAAGGTGTTTAAGAAAAGTAATCTTTTCACAATGAATAATAAATAAATTGCCCAGTTTTTAAAAAAAATATTGAAATTATGCATTTTTTATTTTTTTATATAATTTTTTGTGAAATCAATCTTTTTTCTATTGGTTTATTTTGAGATAATTATTAGAATTAATTTGTCAGATCGTCGAAATTGAAGATCCATCTATGACAAACTTTGAATATGAGATAAAGAAAGGTGACTTTAAAGCACTTTCTAAATATGTCAAAATTTTAGTTTGTTTTTGAATAAAATAGCATAGAAAAGATTTAATTGGCAAGATTGTCCAAAAAATAATATACATTAGGAGTTTAATCTATGGTAGGCTTTAAGATATATGTTTAAAACTTTATACTATGAATATAATGATTTTGAAAATAAATAAAACATTTTAAGCAGTAAATTACTTAATACATTTTATATTCTTAATAAATTTTACTTTCGAGAATATTGTATTCAAGGTCTAATATAATTTTCAAAGGAAAACAATAAATTTACCTAAATTAACTGCGATTTTAACTGAAAACGATTTATTGAAGAGACAAATTAGAAAGAATTTACGGCTGCATAAAAATATGCTATATTTGAATCATCTGATCATAATAATAATTTATTAATGCATCCATTTATATACATAATTATATAATTTCTAAATTTTATTTATGCTCGTTTTATATAGATCTTATTAATTATTTTTATTTATTAATAGAAATTCTTAGTTTAAATTTATCATGAAATTGCTTTTACGAACAAGATTTGGCATCAAAAAAAATTTGTAGCATGGAAAATGAAATCGTTTCTTTAACTTTTTTAAACTATTTTTAAAAAAATCAATATATATCGCATTTAAAATAAAAAGTAAGCCATTATATTACTTATTTTTTAAAACGAAATATTTAAAAATAACATCATTAACAGGAAAGTAAAGATAAAAATAGACCTATCCTACGTGCTTTTAAAATCTGAAGATTTATGCAGAAAAAGTTTGTTTTACAAAGTTAAGAGTTTCAATTTATCTCAATTACAAATTATGAATTTAAAAGTTAGAAATAAGAGAATCTTAAAATAAGGACATAAGAGCTCTTTTGTGGTACAGAAAATATTTTTAGAAGAGCTAATAAAAGTTTGATATAAATTTATATAAAAAATATTCCTTTGTATACGTTTTATTATAATTTATTTTTCATTTTCAAAAACGTCCACATATTATTCCGCAAAAAATATTCTTCCGTTTCTTAATATTTTAAAATGAAAAGTTTTGGAAACTATTGAAGGAAAAAGATTTTTAATATTCATTTTTAAAGGAAATATTTTTGATATCCTTCTGAAGAAATTTTAATGAGATTAGAAATTTCATTGAATTGAATGACAAAATACGGTGTAACATGTTTACATTATGATTGAATAAATAGTTTTATGCATTATAATTATAAAATTTAAAAAAAAGTATTTCGATATTTAAAAAAAATTGAATATTAAGAATTGGCATAAAAGAAATTTAATTATATATTTATTTCAAAAGTATTTTTAAAATTTGATAAATATTTTACTATGATAGAGTTTTTCAATCTAAATAAGTGATTTACTTCAATTATCGCAAAATCATTAATAATTTCATGATATTTTTGTTGTATAATTTAAATTTAAACAAATTTTTATTTCTTTGGTATCACAAAGTTTGTTTAATTAATTATGGTTGAGAACATATTACAATAGTTCAATTTTCTTATAAATGATAGTATCACAATGAACATATAAAACTGAAAATATTTGACTGAATATTGATTAATGAGAACTGAAAATATTTTCATGTTGTCAAAACATCCCTGCAGAAATAATGATTTAAAATAGCGAAAACAATATTTATTTAATTAATTGGGTTTGTTTACTTGTTATTCTACGATCACTCTTTACACACAAGAAATTATTTGTACAGGCATTACAATTTAATTCAATTATCATCTCAGTTTCAGTTAACTGAAATGAAAAAGATCAATATCTTAGGTTAGTCAATTTAGTGTGTGTATCCTAATTAACACCCTAAAGTTACTTTTTTCGTACTTATTTTTGTCAAAATTAAATAATGACTTAATAATCATCTAATCAAAACGTCTATGAACATATTTGCTAAAGTATCTACCAATAGGTTGCTTTTTTTAAGTCATATTTTATACTAAAACTTTTTTATAGTTGCACTATAAAAACGTTTTAGTATAAAAAATCCATGTAAAAAATAAAACACTGTTTTATTTTATTCCATACAAGAGTTGTGAAAATTTGGTTCAATCTGAATATTACATACTTACATCCACATCAACACCAATCTGAGGAAAGCTCTTGAGTGGTGGTATGGCAGCTGGTACATATCTATAGAATTCTCTCATGTTCTTGTACCATTTAACAGCATATAACGTTTCGTTACCTAACTCAAACTCACATTTTAAGAACACGTTATCGCCTGTGACTACTGGAGTAGGAACGTGCAGCATGTTAATTTTAAGCGGAATATGAAGATCAGGATCTAGAAAAAGCATGCCAAAAAGAAATTATTTGTTCAATATAAAAGAAATGATACATTTTTGTAGGTAAAGAGATAACTTAATGAAATAAACATTTAAAACTGAATAAAGTTATAATGAAAACTGCAGAAGATTTAAAATTGAATAAAAATCATTGCCTATTTAATTACATTTCAAACTTTATAACTTTTCATTTATAAGTTCATTTTTACAATTACGATTATCTTCTTGAGTAATATCAAATTTTTTGGCCATTGTATATTAAATAAATATAAAAAAAAATTATCATTCAGATTACTGGATTATAAAAGTGTTAATGAAAGTTATTAAAATTTTGTTGTTAATGCCAACAACGTAGTCAACGTTTTCTTTGTAGTGTAAAATTTCGAAATATTTCTTTCGTCAGTATATATTTTCATATTCTCCTTATTTCGATGTATATTCCAAGCGCAGTCAATTGGATATGATGATTGCAAGACTGTTGCAAATACATTTAAGATGGAGGCTAAAATATATTTATTGCACATTCATTTCATCTAATCAAATTAAGTTAAATAAATGTATCCAAATCCTTAATTAACCTAAATAATCTTATTTAAGAAAATTACATTTTATGCATCCATTCATCAATATGGTAATCTAGATTGAAATAATAAAGGACAACAATAATAATCTTGTTCCAAGAAGTGATTAGGAAAGTATTATGTGACTTAATGATGTTTTGGAGTATAGTGGGCAATCCGAATCGATACCACAGGAAATATATCAATGTACCAGGGAATTTCTTGAGTGAAGTCAGAAATAGACTCATTCGTAAATAGGCTGTTTTTCATTAAGTTTAATGATGTCTAAAAAAATTAAATCAAACTAATTTATAAAAAATAATGTATAAAAAGTAGTAATTGCTTAAGCAACAATGTGAAATTTGGAAAACAATTGTCTTTAAAGCAAATTCTTGTTATTTCAAGTAATAATAAAATTAGAATTATCATTTGTTAAGATTTTCATTTTGTTCTGTGAAATTCCTATCACGGTTATCATAACTGTTTTAGAAAACTTAATAAATTTAGAGATAATTACTTACCGAATGCAGACACAAATGCAAAAAGCAGAACCAGAATGTTATTAACAGTATAAGTTCTTGGTGATGAAACTCTAATCATTTCTCTTCTATCAAATTTGAGCCATGTGCATAGTTTGTTTCTGTCTAGCAAGTGAAAAATTTCTAAAAATAAGATTAAAATATTTAATAAAACTTTATATAACAGTAAAATGAAATTAAAAAAGATTATTGAAACTTATGTAAATTATAATATTTAGTAACAGTTGAAGAAATAAATTGTAAAATATCATGTTTATGCATGAATTATTTTCATTTATTTAAATCATAATGTGAAGTTTAAAAACTAGAATAGGACTTTACAGAAGGTTGCAATTAGACAGAGAAGCAACAAAGGAACCAGTCTTTTTAAACTAATCGTATAGTTTATATTTCAAAAGATTCTTTATCTTGTTAATTTGAATCGTTTAGATAAATTTTCTTTTATTTAAGAAGTAAACAACCTGAAAATTTGTTAAAAATTTTAAAAATTAGAACAATTATTCAAATAAATAAAATTGATAGTATGTTGTGATTTTTTAAAAATAAATTCAGTGTAAAAGCAATTTTTAAATTATATTATTAATTACTAAATAGATACAATAGTTTGTTCTAATTTAAAAGATTATTTTCATTCACAAAGATTATAATTTTATATATTTCAGCAAATTTGAAATATGATTTGATTAATGGATAATGATAATGTAAACAAGTTTAAAATAAACTAAAAAGAAATAAGAATATTGTATAATACAGAAATTTCAAAATTGCTATGCGAAAACTTATTTGCATTGGCATACATCAAATTCTAGATTTTTAAAATTAATATGTGCTTCATTTACTTTGCATTAAGGATTTTTACCTTATCTTTTCCGTCTCATTTCCCCTCACATACACGAAATATTATTTTAAATTCATCACACGTTTAACATATAGGAAAACTGCAATAAAATGCATGTGAATCTTTATGAATTATTAACACAATTCAAGCTAAGCACTTGTAGAAGAAATTTTTGTAATTTTAGAATTAATACTTGCATAAAATTAAATTAAAATTTTAATGTGATAGTATTTTACTGAAAATATATCTGTTATATACAGATAAGTGATCCTTATAACAAGCGCTGCAAAATATATACTTTGTTGTTTGACACTGCCACAGTGTATTGTTTTATAATTTGAGAAGAAATCCAAACAGTCAAATGCTTTTTCTAAGCGATTTTAAGCGAGACTTTGTCCTTATGAAGACAAACTTATAGTTTTTAGATGATTTTTAAAAAAAAATCTCAAATTTTATTGGTTATGTGCTGGATCAAGGTAAAACAAAATGAAATGAAGAGCTCGTACACGTCTCGAGTACTACATAACCAAGAGTTGTCCTATTCCATGAATCATAACCAATTGCATTGACATTATGCACTGATATTTTCAATGTCTTGTATAAAATGTTTTCTTCTCCATATGAATCGTTTTCATGAATATTTAATGATAAGTATTATTTGGATGTATAACTATTTGATGAATATATAATTATCTTCCCAAGAATAAGGATGGATTTATCCAAACCAAATCCTGCCTCCATCATAGTAAAGACTAGAATTTGAATTATCATCTAAGGACACCCATCTCTATTGTTCATACTTGTCTTCCTCAAATATTATTTTTATGATTTCATGTCAATAGCTCACAAATAGCGAAGCATCCCATCACTTTTATTATGATTTGAACATAGTGCCTGCTAATGCCAATCTTCCAATTACCATGGTTAAGAAATAGTTGAGTTGAAGGAGTTTAAATTCTAACTCTTTGTATATAACATTTTATTATTTTGAATGCCTAAGCACAAATATCCGACATAATACTGGTAACATTAACGATTAAAATCAATGGTCAAAGCCAAATTTTAAGTAATTACATCAAGAAAGGATAGATGAGATAGAAAGAAAGTGAAGTTATAGTTTCATTACTTTAAATCATTGAGTAAATATCCATCAGAACTACTTGTAACTTTTACGATTAAAGTTATAATTAACGTCAACCACCACGTATGGAAACGAGAAAAAATTTTTTGTTGAGAGGTGATGCCAAAATTCTCTTACTCTTCGAGTACTAATCAAAAATATCAATCAACAATACTTGAACTACTAGATTTGATAATTAGAAGAAATAATATTGGAAATGTTAAAACAAATATTGAAAAAAAATAGTGAAAAAAATTGAAAGAAATGATATTGGATACTGGAAATGACCAATCTTCAGACTTAAATTAGATCTTACTTCCGCCAAAGTAAGATTTAAGCTGTGTTACAATTCTTACTTTGAGTGCAAAACTGCCAATATCTGTCACCGATACTTGTATTTACCATAAGCCATTAAGCAATTTTGACTAAACATTCTGGATTGCTGAATAATTGATTTGAAATTCACTTCCAAAATA
Source organism: Latrodectus geometricus (assembly GCA_026290005.1). Lineage (NCBI taxonomy): Eukaryota > Metazoa > Arthropoda > Arachnida > Araneae > Theridiidae > Latrodectus > Latrodectus geometricus. The sequence goes on from JAPDSC010001992.1 coordinate 8,316, forward strand.
TTTGAGCCATTAGAGGATTCAAATTTTGATCATCTGTCTGACATAGCTGGTTCATGTTTCTTCAGTATTTCTTATCTTAGTTTAGTTCTGGTGATGTGATTTCGATGTATAATTATTAGGTAGATATTATTTTATCTCAGTTTTGGAAAAATATTATAATATTCCTTTCTAATGTGTATTTTTATGGTATTCAAAGATGATTTATTTAGTTTTAAAAGTCACTAATGCGTATACAGCAGTTTTATTTCCGCCACCTTTTAAGCAATCGATTCAGTATTTATGTAAATCATAATATAAGTAATAAATATCTAATTTTTACTTGATATTTGTTTAATCTTGCTTGGTACTTATTAATTTGCTAGGAATTTGAATTTTGATTGGTATTTGTTAATCTGTGTATTTATTCTTGATTTTAAATAACTATCTTTCTTTTTTGCCAAAAAAGAGCTTTTAAATAAAGCAATATATTTTTGTATGCATCAAATTATAATCTAAATTTTTCAATAAAACTTAAAATTTTTAAGAAAATAATTTATTTCATAAACTATTGATACAATTTTTTGTGATACAATGAAAGTTTTAAGTAGTTAATAGTTTTTAAAGCGTTACAAACAAATTACTCAAAATTTAGGAAAGCTTGATTAAATATAACATAGAAAATTGGTTACATTATATAAAACTTAAATAAAAAATAAGACTTAAAAAATGATAAGTGTTCCAATTATTTTGAGGAATTATTTCATGAGTTATATTATAGAATGCAATTATAAGAATTAAGAAATCAATTCTTATATTTATTAAACTCTTGCATTCAAGTTGTAGCAGAACAATTGAGTGAAAAATCCTTGCTTAAGCAATATGCAAAATGTTTTAAGATGAAAAATATTTTAGATTTATGTAACAGTTAAAATACTTATTAATATTGTTTTAAATATTAAGCCTTTTTTTAAACAAAAAAATGAACACTCACAATTTTTAAATAATAATTTTATTAGATGTATAGGTCCTTTGAAAAATTCATTCACAATATGTTTTATTCAATATTCTGTTTGTTTCATAATTGCTCTATAACTGTGTTAACAATTATCAAAAAAAGAAATGTTTGATAAGTGCTTTTCCTAAATTTTTCATATTGGCACCCTAAATTGGAATTAGCTATCAAATTTCAATAATATTAATTTCCAAAATAATAAGAAATATGATTCAGTATGAAAAATGAAAATAAATATTATATAAAAATGTAATGATTGCAAAATTATAATTGTCTCCGTTTTTTTTATTTTTGAAAAAGTGTAATGTTCAAACATTTAAATATTGCATTTGCCCTGCAGAATAATCTCTTTCATTTAATCAGGATAAAATATTCAATATTATTTCCAAGTTAAAATGTTGCTAATTTATTTAATAATGTATTTTAATAAATAGAAAGTTTTTAGTTAGAAACACTCAGATTCTAAAACAAATTTTCTGTTATTAAATGAAGTTATTTATTTAATAATAATTACATTCTTATGGCATGTGAGAATAATTGAATTGACTAATTTCATCAAGAAACGGAGGTATATTTAAAAATCTATTTGGAAAAATATTGTAATAATTACTCATGTTTCTATATTTAATAACATAATTAAGCATTTTAGGATTCTTCTTTTAAAAGTGAAAATAAATTATTTTGCATGTGATTAAAATATATCATTAAAAGATATCAAATAATTAAAAGTTAATTTTCTTTTTCTAGAAAGTTAAGAAATAGCATTTTATCAAAAAAATTAAAGTTCATTTCTTTTGTTTGAAATATATATGTGTCTATTTATTTATAACACGAAAT
>JAPDSC010001992.1:10879-22909 GCA_026290005.1 Latrodectus geometricus
TATATATATATATATATATATATATATATATATATATATATATATATTATATCACCATTTTATTTATGTCATAAAATAATTTTTTATTACAATGAATATTAAAAAAAATAAAATATTCATTAAATAAAAGTAAAGTTTTTGAAATTAAATAAAAAAAATGAATAAATGGGAAATATTACCAAATAATCACATGAAAAATGAAAAAATATTACCAAATAAAAATTCGCTTAAGCCAGGTAAGGCATTTATTTAATTTTCAATATCTAAAGTGTTACATAATAGTTTATTAATCTTTTAATATTTACATATCTATTCATTTTGTTGAAAATTATTTAAAAGATGAACATTTAAGTTATTAACATATGTTTAAAATATATAAACTATATAATTAATGTAATGAATTTTGTTATTAAAGATTATTTTTCAAATTATATATCTTTTTCTATTTATTTAGAAGATATTTTGATAATGTAAGCCGAAAACATTGATAATTTGTCCATGTATTGTAGGGAGCCAACACATATTTAATTTTAAGAATATGACAAAATATAAAATTTATTCATTTTAAACAAAAAAAAAAATACTAAATGTTTTTAGAAAATTTTGCTGAGAAAATTTAAATCAAAAATTCAGATTGAATCAATTGGAACTCAGTGATAAACAAAGCAAAATATTAAAATTACGAAAACAGCAATTAAAAAACAAGCATAATTTTTCTTCAAAATCTATTGCAAATACCCTTTATTATACTGAATAGGATATTAAAATATGAGATTAAAGCTTTGTAATAGAAAAGTTATAATAGCTTTGTAATTGAAAATTTACATATTATTTTTAGTCATCCTATTTTCAAAAGTTATTTAAAATTCTGTTGCTAAACTCTGAAAATTTTAGCCTTACAACAAATCAATAGATGATACAAAGGAATAAATATTGTTGCGAGTTATTAATGATTAACGGCTAATTGTAAAGTTCATTTTGTTAAATGAAACAATTATTAAATAAAAATTGCATTAAAAAATTCATATTAAAAATGTTTTGTACGTAATGATCAGCTTATAACTGATCCATTTAAAAGGAATCATTTAAATTAATCTGAATTTAGACATAAATATAATGAAATATAAGCACAGCAGACATGTTTTCAGATTCAAGACGATATTAATTTTGTATTGTAAAATCTGCTTATTTTTGTGCAAATAGTATGTAATCATACGTAAGTGCATTTAATTCATTCCTTTATTTGCTATGGTTCTTTTTTATTTTCTAATAACTTTATTTAGAAAGAGAATTTTTATACTTTAATTAGGATAAGAATTTTTATATTTATACCAATAATTTAACAACATAAAAATTACTTCTTAGTACAAAATTGAAAATGAATTAATTCTTATGAATTATTATATGTAACCAAACTTCATAAATTATTAGAAATAACAGTAATTGTGCTTTGAAAATATTATTCTCAAGATCAACGTTTCTTCAAAAATTACAAAAATAATTGGTTATTTGTGAATTTTCTACTAGAGGGAGAGATAAAGAACACACATTAGTAGAAGTATACAATCTGAAAATTAGAAATAAAAAATAAATATTTCTATAATTAGCTGAAATGCTTTGGTTATTTTTTGAAAATAAATTAAAAGTTATGCTTTTTTAGCTAATTTCAGAAAAATATGGATATTTTTTACTGATAGGCAAATTTTAAATTACTAAAATCACCAAATGTAGAACTCTGAATCGAATAAATGCATAAATAAATCATTCATCCGTGAATCGTCAGAGACGACTGTTTTTATTCATAACATGAATATAGTAGGATGTCAAAAATCTGTTTCTTTTAATTTTGAAATAATTCAAAACTCTCTTTTTTCTCTCCAAATTCAAATATTTATTTATTTTACATTAAACTTCTGTTAGTCATGAAATATTAAAAATCTTCACAAACGTGATCAATTGTGGTTTGAAATTTGAAATTTGAAGTATGAGAATTTCTCATAATCTCCATTAGTTAATTAAAAAATAAAATTATACAGAAAAATAAGGTTTGTACAGAACTAAGTAAAGTACAAAACGAAAGACTAATGTGAAAAAAATGCTAACTTTTTTGATAGCTACTAGAGTTAAAATCATTATCACTGGCATATTTAAAAATATTCCAGCCACTTTATCTGCCAAAAAATATTTTTGCCCTCATGGCGACGTTTGAGTGTTTTATAAATAATGTCAGAGTATCAAAATATATATTATTTTAATATATATATGGGTTTTGAACTTTAGGTAAATATTTAAAGAAATTGTATTATGAGAATCTTAGAAAATCTGTTTGTAAATAACAAACTTATATACACATATATTTAAGTGAAACAGTAGCTATATTTGCAAAATAAACTACATATTTTTTCCTTATAATTTATCTGTTATTCTTAAATAGTTTCAAGTAATTATAATAATTAATTTATAATATTATTTATATATAATATTATAATAAATTAATTATTATAATAAGAAAAATGTATGTCCTAAACAAATGCTTTCAATTTTAGTTAACCAATACAGTAAGAAATATTTCTCTATATGCATGATTGAATCTTAATTTATTTTGTATTTTATAAAAAATACACACATTATAAGCGAATAGGGAATGAATGGCGTCGAGCATTGATAATTTTCTAAAATGGAAAGTTTACTTGCAATTAAAAAGTCGCTAACTGAAAAATTAAAATAAGGACTTATTACTTAATTTCCTTTACTTCGAAAGATTTAAAAATTGGTATATATTGACGCTCTCGAAATGATTTTTCGCTTTTATAAAAATGTTGCTGGAAAGCTAAAAAGGGGAAATAGACACACACACAAAAAAAAAAAAAAACATTTTACTCAAATCCATATTAATCCATATCTTGCTAAATTCAATGAGTTTCTGGCTCTTTTCTATTAAATTCACTCATACACTGTTGGCCATCAGAGTTGCAACACCAAGAAAGACAAGAGATATCAGAACAAAATGTTTTTGTTTATAACATGTCGATCAAGTATCAAATAATTAAATTTATAAACTTTTAATAATGTAATTCTTGCCGAAATCAGTAACTAGAGTAGCCGCCATTTTTGGAGATCACCGCTGCCACACGCTTTGGCATTGATTAAAAAACTTTGGATGTGTTCTTGGTGTACAGCAAATAAAGCAGCTTCCACACATTGCCAAAGTTGATCTCGTGTGGCACATGGGAATATAATCTGGGTCAATCGTTGAGCAACCATGGACCACATGTTTTCTTTGTGTGAAAGATCGGAGAGCAAGCTTGCCATTGAAGCAATTCAATCTGGCGATTGACGAAGAATATTTGGACAATGTATGCCACATGTGGTTGCGCATAATCCTGTTGAAATATGGGACTGAGTAAGTCCTGAATGTAAGGAAGTACAACTAGTTCTTACACCTCGGAGATGTAGCGCTGGCTATTTAAAGTTCTGGCAATGCGTACTAGAGGACACGAGAGAGATATTCATTACCACCCCTTACCATAATGCCCAGTGCAGGACAAGTGTGGTGGTGCAAAACGTAGCTGTTCAGCATCCTCAATCCACTCTGCCTCCAGACTCAAATCCACCATCATGGTGTTACAGACAGAAGCGTGACTTGTCAGTAAAGACAATTCCATTCATTTCTACTGTCTATTTCATTCTTTTACCGCACCATTGGTGGCGGAGACGTTTGAGGACCTACGCCAAGGGTAGACGAAGCAATGGACGTCTTGCGGACAGACCACTCTTTTGTAAGCGGCATTGAACGGTACGTGTAGACACTGGATGATTCGTTACAGACTGAATGTGCTGTGCTATGGTTCATGATGTGATTGAGCGATCTATTACAGGGTCGGATATATGTGCACAATTTGCTGGTCATGACGTGAAGTGGTGCACTGAGCTGGATGTAATCGAACGTATCGGTCCTTCGTACCCTCTTGCATCCAACGATTAAGTGTTGCAAGTAAAAATTGAAGCAATGCATTTTTATTAATTAATGAAAAAGAAATGAATTTTATATTACATTTTGAAATTTAGGTATCATTAAATTAGGAAATAATTATAATTCATAATTATTTATATTTAAAAATTTATAAAAATCTAGAAATTTTTTTATTAATGATGTCTGTTGTAGAATTTAAAAGTTTCTTGGTTTAAGAGTTTAAAATTCCTTCATCCAATAAAAATTGTTATAAAAAATGTAGTTATTAGAAACGTTAACAACAGGTGTAGTTATAAATTTGTCTTTAAGAATTTTAATAGCTGATTTTAATGGGCAAAATCTAATATTTTGAAATGTTAAATTATTGTCAAAAAATAAAATGTTCAACTTTGTTCTAGAGTTTTAACTAGCAAATTAGGAAAAATTCAACTCGTGTATCATAATAATTTGAAACTTTAAAGATAAAAGAATCAATATTGTGCAGATTACTGTAAATAATTTATATCAATTTATTTTACAAATTGATTTGTATTAGATACTTAAACATTTGTCCATGACTTTTGTCAGAAAATAGTGTTTAATATATATAAGTGACCATCTTCCTTTTGACGAAGATTTGGTATCCATTATTTTTTTCCTATTTGTATTGCATAGTTTTATCTTATTTTCGGTGACTTTTATTGTTCGTTTATATCTTATTTTATCTTTATTTGGATATCTATCTTTAGCTGCTTTGCACTGGTTAGATTGTCAATAATATATGGTAGTTGGTATTGTATTTTATTGATTCTATGGACTTTCATGTGCTGTACTTATTGCTTTATATTGTACTTATTGCTTTATATTGTATTTATTGTATTATATTTTATTCATATAAATATGTAAAAAACTACTATATGGCTAAAAGACTATGAATAAACTTGGAGGAAATTTCAAATAATGGAAAAATGAAAAAATTTTTAATAGTATAATCCATTATTACTGTAAATGACGTGAAGCAATATAAACGAAATTGGTTAAAATTATTATATAATTACGAATAGGTACAAGTATGATTTATTACACCATAACTATTCTATGGTGTCACAAGTAATTGAAGTATTTGAAAATGACTAATATTATCAAAACTATAGAGCTAATGATCACTGAAGTAAAGAAAGTAATTTTTAATATCATGTTTAATAATAAAATGTCTCAGAATAGTTATCGAATCCATGTATTTTAGTGGAGGAACGATAACTGATGACTGAAATTGAAATATTTAAACACGAATTAAATGGGGGAAATTCCGTAAAAAAATTACTCACAGACCCATAGAATGGAAAGAAAAACACGTATAAAAATAATAAATAAAGCAATACATGTATAGAATTCACAATTCATCACAATGATTTTGAATCATTGTGATAAAAAGTTCACTATTAGCATAAATTAAATTTAAGATCGTTGCTGATATTGTGGTATAATATATAAGAGAAATAAATGCTTAAAATGATTGTCAAGTGGTTTTTAATGCATGATGTATTATACTGGTAAGTTGGTTTGAGGCAATTTTATTCATATTTATTTTCATATTTACCCAGTTGTTATGACATTGATATGATACAGAATTTTGTATGATAAATTAAGGTAATATTAATAAAAGTTTAACAGTCAAAGCACATGAGGAAATAATTTTATAATGCTCATTTTGGCAAATCTTCTTTTAAAAGGCCACATTCACAGTAGCTTTATATTAATTTGGAAAGGTTATATTCACTCCTGTATTTTTCTTTTTTTGAAATAAATCTACAAAAATGAAGTCCACGTTATGATTTATATCATTTAACACTTAAGTGAAATGCTATAATATTTTACTTCATGAATTAAATTTAAGTTTTATTGAATTCAAACTGAAACTTGTGTTTTTTTACTATTCATAAATTTGGGTTTATATATATATATATATATATATATATATATATATAAAGTATTCACTTAAATAGTATTTATGTATTATCACACATTTTATTAAGTAATCATATTCATTTTAGAAAAATAATTTTAGATATTTTAGCTATTTAAAAAACAGTTTAAAATGACTAGTTATTGAGTAAAATTTAGGAGTAATTTTTAGTCACTGTAATTAGTTCACGAAAAAGGAAAACTGTTACTAATCACAAAATATACAGCAGCTGCATACTTTACGATCAGAATTTAAACGTGTAAGAAATTGATTTCATTTCTAACGTATAAAAAATTAACTTGATAAATACGCAAAAAATTTCTTTTCAAGCCATGATTGCTTTCTCAGAGGTACAGAAAAGGAGGTATACTTAAAATAGTTTTGATATAATTTATTCTTTTATTTTGTACTATATGTATAAGTTACCATAACAAAGTTTTTTCAAAATTTTTAACTAAAAATACTTATAAATAAAAAATATAACTACAGATAATACTATAAATTATGATACATTTAAAAAAGAATTTAAACTTACTAATTAATTAGTTACTAAGGATACAATCAAAAGTGTTTAAATTTGTTTGTAAGAATTAAAAGACAAGCTTGTATATAAAAATTAAAATCAAAACACATGAATACATTCTTGCAGTAAATGGGCTCCCGAAAATGTTTTGAAACTGTATTATTAATATTTCCAGCAAAGTACTTTTAATTAATTATTCACAACAAAAGCTGGAAAATTATGTTAAAGAAGAAAATAAGCAAATCATATACATTAATGAAGAACTGATTAGCTTTTTTCCATGCAGAAAAATTGTTTTCGATTATTCAAATTGATGAATCAGTTCAAATAATATCACAAAAAATTAAGCAATTTTCAAAATAAAAGACATATTATAACAAGTAATTAAATAAAAAACAATAAGTTCTGTAAATTTAGTCACAATTATAAAAATAACTATAATTATGTTACACTAATGATAACTAAATAGCGCTTTCACTATTTTCATGTTTTATTCAATAAAAGATTTAGATATAATATAAATTAAATATTAATTGCAAGAATTTTTCATAATTGTATGAAATTCTTAAAAAATGTGCTCATAAGGCATGAAAAACATAATTCCTTTCAATAATATAAATATTTTTATAATTCATGATTTTTTAGATACTTGGGTATTTCTACACTTAACTAGAGAGACTTTAATTCAAATATCCCACATTCCATTGCCCTAGTTTAAGCTCTTAATTTTTTAAATAAAAATATTATCATGATACTAGCTTTACTACTCGTTAATTAAAATTATTCTTAACATAAGAATAAACAGTAAAGTATAGTAGAATATATATTACAATATTCTATAAAATATTGTCAAGTTTTTGGAATCAGACTTTTCCTCAAATGATTATTCTTACTCATATTAATAGAATAGTAATTAAAATTAATTAGCATAAAACGAGGCTAGTAATATTAAACTAATAGAAGTCTTGAATCAAATGAGAGTACTTTCTATTTCCCAGACTAAAATCTCTCTGAACCCACTTTTTTTTTATCAACAATAGACGGAATGCAGATCTGAAGAAGCTAGTAATATTAATTGTAATATGCTTCACCTTGGAGAAAAATTCTTTGACATTGTATAAAATTTTTATTGAAGCTTAAGTTTGTAATTAGTGATATTTTGTAAGGGTTTGGTAATATCATTATTTATTATCGTTTGCACTAATGATAGTACCCAAATATGTTAAGGAATTATTATGGCTTAGAAATGGTTTTTAAAACAATTCGACTACAAATCACTTAATTTTACCAATAACTTGATAATGGTAGTCATAATAGTAATAAATATATATGATTACATATTTGAATTAGTATTCTTCATTATTTTTTTCTTTTCATAAAGGTAGTTTGTGTATTGATAATAATAAGCTGTCCATTTGAGCCTGAGAATACACAAAGTTTGCATGTGTTCAATATATATTTAAATTTATGTTTTAAACCAAGTTTTTAATTATTAACGTATATATTTAAAGACATCTTAATCTTTCCTTTAGCTTTTTTTCATGTTCCGTAGCTCATGCAAAAATGGTAAAAATTTTCTCAGGTATTTTAGTACATTTTATTTGAAAAATAGTGACTCTAACATACTAAGATAACTCAGCGTAAAGTATACCTTACAAAATAGCCATTTTAAATATAATAATTTCGACACAAATTATTAGAAAATAACGATCAATTTTCTAAAATATTTCTTTACATTTCATTTTAGCTTTTGATTAAGTTTGAATTTCACTGATTCAAATATAATCAATTTCTGGGAAATTTTGTTTGAAATATCAATTTTCAGTCAAATTATCAAATATCAATTTTAAGAATCAAATTTTTGAAATTATTTGTGCAAATAACAATTTAGAAATTGTTATTTGCACTTAGATACTTTAAGCAATATAATTTTAGGTACTTTAAGCAAAATAAGGTGCTTAAAATATTTCTGTATTCATCTTTACTGAAATCTAAGCTTAATATGATTTCTGTAGAAGCGTAACTCTCTAAATTTTTTTTAATTGAAGCTCACTATATAAAATTTGAATTGCATAAGCACCTATATGAAATTGTAGCTCACTATTACAAATCCTCTCAGTTCGGAAGTTATCTCATGGAGAAAGATAATGTGATATATTTCATTAAAGTCTGTAACCATGGGAACTTATACTCAATTGTTCCAAGTCTATTTCGGAGATGTTGCCTCTCTTAAGCAGATGCTGCTAAGTTTTATGAACGGCGTATTTATTGCCTCGATATTCTTCAGAATTGCACTATTAAATAAATATCAATTTCTGGACGTCATCTAATAGGAAAATGACAAAGTAGAATAGCAAGTTAATTAATTTCCATAAACGTTGGCGTGAATTTAATTTATTTCACTTCAGAATAAAATTTGATGCAGTTGATGCGTAAGCTATACAGAAATAAAGTAATTTCCATTAGACTATTGTTGTATTTCTCTTTTATATGTAATAATTATTTTTTTAGTTTTAGTTATGAAGATAAATATTGAAACGATTTTAAATTAGTAAATAACCATGTTCCGTAGCTCAGAAAATAAGTTCCTTATGTGTTAAAAATTAAATATCTATTAAGAAACTTAAATGGAATGAAAACATTATTTGTTGATAATGGTATCTGACATACAATTCTGTATGAAAGAACGAACATACACAAAAGTGATACAATAGTGTAAATACAAAAGTGAAAATACAATAATAGTAAAGATTATATTACTTAAATTTGGTGGATTTTTCAGTATAGAATCATATTAATATCTACTAAACACTAGTTTTAATGATTATTAAGCAACTATTATAATTTAATAAATTAAATATGAAGTTAGTATAGAATTGTTTAGCATTATTTTTTTACTTACATGAATTAACTTCAAGAAATTTATATGAGCTATTTATATGAAGTTAAGGCTATCTATGAAATACTATCAAACCAAACCCCAATCTCCTTGTAGCAAAAGTTTCATATTTATAACATAACATAATATTTATACATTGCCATTAAAGAGATAATGCATATATACATCATACACAACAAAAATCATTGCTTAAGAATTTCGTTTATTAATAGCTCATGAATAATTTCAACAAACATTGTAAATATAGTATTTATTATGTTCACGATAGGTAGATATATATGTAACGATACCTAAGGATTTAATTACATAGTTATGTATTTACTTACAGATATTATAATTTATAAGCAATGTAAAAATTCAAATTTAATAGGAGATATTAATTGTGTCTTAGTCTTCGTATATTCGTTAAGTATAAAAATTGAGAATAAGTGATTAAGTAGAAGTAATATTAATATTTTTATTAAATTAATTACAATATAAATAATTCAAAATATTTAGATAAACATAGTTATTCTTTATATTTTATAAATGATAGCAGAGAAATTTTTACAGAACAAAAGCTACAAGATATTTATTTTATAATATTTATAAAGTATTTTGAGGAATTAATGCAGAAAAGATTTCAATATATTATACATTATAATTATTACATTATTTTATTATTAATATATTATTTTCTCATTAAAATATGTGGATTATAAAATTAAATTTTAATGATTTCAAATGAATGCAGAAATTAATTACAATGTTCAGCAATATTTAATTTAAAATGTATAAAATTTGTGTATTTCAGAAATGGGATACCCTAAACTTTTTCCATGTTTTTAGATATGCTGATAGATTTAATTTATTTTTATGTAAAATACAAATGATTTCATTACGTATTTGCAATTTATTGTAATTTAAAAAATACGTTTAAATAAATTAAATTCATTTGCATTCCATAAATTGTAACCTTCTCTGCGATCAATATCTGAACTTTTTTCATCCTCAAGTCCCATCAAGTATAGGGTTATTGGGATAATTAAGTTAATTATTTAAATTAGGTACAATAATTTATTGTTTCTACTTTTCTTCGTTTCTTCTTTTTTCTGTATCATTCTAAGTATTTTATTTTATATTTGATTTAAAAGCTTTTAAAAAATACATTCTCAAATTTCAGAATTGTTTTTAATTCATTCTATTTTTAATGTTTACCTCACAGAACATAATGCACTTACTTTGAAATATGAGCTATATTCATGAAAAATTCTGATGTCTTTAAATTATGATAGTTGAAAACATTTTTTATAAGTCTCTAATTGATATAATTTGTTGTAATTTAATTCCAATATTATTGCTCTCTTTAAAAGGAAATTTCATTATTCCCAAAAGAAGATTAGTGAAATAAAAAAGCTATATTTTTTCCTTTTAATATTGCTTAAAGGAACTGTAAATGATTCGAGTAATAGAAGAAACATAATATTTACTTTCATTGTTTAAAAAAAATAAGGAGGATGCTTAAAGAATTATAAGTTTGAAATAAAGAATAAAAATAAACACAGATGTTTTTATCTAAAAAATAATTAATTTGAAAGAATTTAAAATTATATTGTGAAACTTATGAAACAATTTTTTTTAAAAGTTATTGGCACAAAATTCGCTTTATAAGGAAAAAGTATTATATGCAGAAATTATGTAACTAACACATGAATGTTTGTTTAAGTACTTTATAAAAATGTTCATTGAAACTTAGTGGGAGTATTGCACTCTTTAAAATGTTGATTATTAATCTAAATAGTTGAATAACTGGAGTTGGGTATCGCATTTCCACTATTTGAATGTTTTTCTGTAAGAGATGGCTTTTTTGTGTCTTCTACCTTGCTTCATTTTGCACATACTTTATATAACTGAGAACTTATGAAAAATTCTTTCGTAGGTCAATATGTGAGGGAGGCGTAAATGACTTGAAACGAACTTTAACTGTTTTATTATCTATAACGTGGTGTCAAAATATCTTAAATGAATTTATTTATTTATTTCCATATTACAAAAGACAGTAGAAAACAGAGATATGTGCTCTGTCTTTCTGTATGATGTTTATTTACGTACCAAGAAACATGGATTATATTCATGAGGAATGATATAGAACTTATATAAAGCATAGGGTTTAATTTAAATCACTGTTGAAAAAAGGAAGATAAATGAGCTGAATGCAAGTTCAGTCCGTTGGGGAAGATGCTTGGGAGTTTTCCCAGTTTTCTCCTTTGAAACACGTGAATGCTACCCATCATCTATTAAAAGTCCTACTGGAAGGCAACTTGCGAGGTGGGGGTTGCTAAAATTCCTTACAGGGATCTTTGATCAGTCTAAGGGTCTAGACTAAGGGGTGTCAAAAGCGATATTTTAATAAAATTGATTTATTATCAGCAATGACTTTTTATTGTTATTGTAGATTGGTATAAATTGGAAGCTACACTAAATAAATTTCATCCCAAATACGTTACACTGTAAATTTTTTTGAAGAAATACCACCCTCATATAAACTTCTAGTAGTTCATAAATACTGTGTTTTAACTCAAAACACCCGAAGTCTGACAAAAAATAGAAAATCATCATCGCCCGAGAAGCCCACTAACAATTAAATTCTTTATTGTCTAACATCCATTTAAGAGCCACTTACTTTGTATTGTGGTTAACATGCCTGACTG
>JAPDSC010001995.1:0-25540 GCA_026290005.1 Latrodectus geometricus
TGCAAATAACAGCATTTTTGATGTACTTGCTGTCAAAAATATGCCCTCTTTCTAAACGAATGAGTTCAAAGAATCTGGAAATTTTACCATCGAAAAGCTGTAATCATTCAATTGATTCAAACAGTTACCGAGACATTTTACCCCATTCTTGTTTATATAACCTTGATATTTCAAGCCAATACCATCAGAAACTTGTTTCCAACCTACCATTAGTTTTGACTTCGACGAGTTCATTGCCATAATTTAGAGAATATTTGAATCGTGAGTTGTCATTTAAAATGCAGGTCGAAATGAAAATAACTAGTTTGTGTATTTGAATGGAAAAAAATAAGTTTACAAATAGTTCTACTTTTCAATTTCCTCGAAAGAAATTATTTTAAAATAAATCGGTTTGACTCGGTTAATGTGTATTACGGTACAAGGTAAAAGATAAATAAAACAATTCTTATTATTCGCTGAATGAATAAAATGTTTATTTATAATCATGATCACCAACAGTCGTAGTGTAAAAATAAAACAATTAATTCCAGTAGCTTTATTTCCAAATAAAATACAAGTAACTTATACCAAATCAGTACTTTATATATTTAGGCATTAACTTGTGTGAGCTTCCAAACAAAACAAGAAAAAGTTTCTTTGATTTCTAGAAAATTTTTATTTTGATTTGTAACTTAACATTATTATTATTACAGATTTATAATTGATTTAGATGTATTATAAATACATATTCATTTCACAAGTATATATAATCACCATTTATTATAAATATTGCAATGATAAACACAAAACCAATTTAAAACAAATGTTTTATTTATAAATAACAGTTTAGTCTAAACGTTATAATTGTTTTTAAATAAATTCAAATTGTTTACTTAAAAATATTTATATTTGCTTAAGAAATTTTTTTTGTAAAATTTTTATTGTAAAATATAGAAATATTGGATAAAATTTGGAAATAAATAGTTTAATTATTAAATGTAAAAATCTTACAAAATTAAGATTTAATGACGAAAATAAATTAGATGCTATTTTGGTACGTACTTTTGGTATTCAATAGTGCAATGTTACATATAATACAGACAAGTCCAGCGTTATTTTTTTTTAAAATAACAGTATTTGGAACACCCTGTAGCGTGGTCTAATAACCGAAATGGCACCAAACTTGGTATTTAAAATAATCAAAACATGTGAAAAAGGATTCTGTAAAAAAAAAAAAAAAGAAAAAAAATTCCAAAAATCGCCTCTAGGGTATTTTATGGCGCTTTACAATGTATAAAATTGGAGAAAAGAAAAATTCTAACACATACAACCGTACAATTAATTTATTAATGTCTGTTTACTACATTAACTTCTTCGGTGAGGAATTAGACCACATTCAATGTGAGCACCGTTCTCAGAAATAACACCGTGCATTCTGCGCACAACATTCTTCACAGCTGTACGTAACATATCACGAGGAATATTCCACACTGTCTTTGTAAT
Organism: Latrodectus geometricus; assembly: GCA_026290005.1. Lineage (NCBI taxonomy): Eukaryota > Metazoa > Arthropoda > Arachnida > Araneae > Theridiidae > Latrodectus > Latrodectus geometricus. Next base: position 1,483 of record JAPDSC010001995.1, read on the forward strand.
GTTGTCTTTTAGAATAAACAAATTGGATAATCCACCGTAACATAAACTTGAGATTTCAAATAAACCCAGAGTTAAAAAACGTCAGGAGAACGAGGCGGCCATGCAACTGGAAAACTGCGACTTATGACTCTATCATGAGTGAAGTTTTGGCCACACTTCAGTAATAAGGTAAATCACAACAGCTGATTTACCTTATTACTAATGTGTGCTGGAGCACCATACTGGATAAAGATTTCCTGGTGGAGACGGTTTCTTTGCTGAAGTTGAAGAATAACAAACATTAGCAGCCTTCTGTGGTACCTTTCTGAATTTATGGTGCACATTTTGGGTCCTATTGGAGGGATGGTCTCAAAAAAGAATGAGTTTTGAAACCACACCAAACAGTGACATTTGAGGAATTTAGTGAGATTTCGTGAACGGCGTGGGGCGGCTCAGAAGCCCAAATTCATCTATTTTGTGTGTTTACGGACCCATTGAGACAAAAATGGCATTCATCTCTCCACAGAATGTGCCAAAGGAAAGCATCATCCATTTCTACCTTTGCAAGAAAAATTAGAGCAAATGACCCTCTCTTATCATAATCATTTCATTTCAGTTCGTGCTTGCGGCTGATTTTGTAGGAGTAAAATCCCAATAGCGTGTCGAAAACTCTCCCTACCTTGGAATAAATCATGTATAATTGACGAACAACACCCTAGGGCACTATTAGTACCAGCAATGGTTCCCTGCACTTCTTCGACAATTGCAGTTGCCACATCAATTATTACATCTTCTGATACTGGTTTACATTCTCTCCCAGCGTGAATGAACAGTGACCTCGTTTCCTCGAACTTTTTAATCATTTAAGACCATTCAGTTATAAAAACCTCTTTCTTAATTTTTTTCTTGATCAAAATTTCCGAAAAGCTCCGGATGCATTACATCGATTCATGTAATACAGCTTCATCAGTAACGTGAGAGGTATGGCCGCTGGATCTCGTTTACTTCAGCTGAGATTATTACTTTGGATAGATGAATCCATAATCACGTTTTAACAGTCGGATGACAGAGTCTAGGTTTAGTGAAAGTCTGAAAAACCCTTTTTTATCAGAGAATGCTTTGAGCTAAAGTAAAATCGGCTGAGTTGGAATTATGATTTGGGGATTTTTGTCGTTTTAAGGAGACTGACCCTTGATCTCCAACTCCAATATTTTAAACAAATTTGCTTCCTACGTTGTAGCAATTTTACAGGATGTGTCACTTGTCATGTTGTGACGTCTAGTATGAATTGGTAAGTTAACATTTATGATGAATTGTTTTGGTAGCTTACCCAGAATCCAGATTTGAATTCTATAGAACACCTTTGTTAGGAAAAGAATCGCCGAATTATTTTTTTTAAAAATTGTCTAAAATCATTGAAAGAACTTTTATGTCGTCTCCATGTAAACATATCTGTACAACAAAAGCCACAGATGGGATTTAATGCCTTTAAAGAAAAAAGTGAGACACAACGCAATGCTTTGATGAAAAATATTTTTTCAATGAATAAAATGTTCCGCAAATTAAGTGGTCAAAAATAATCAAATGGATTAAACTGTTGAAGCATTTATTGAATCACCGACAGCAGACATTGATTAAAATTGACTTATAAAAAACGAGAAATGTGTATCACATTTCATTTTCGTTTTAATAACTTTAAGTTATTTTGCAATCAAAGAGTTACTTTCCTAAAGTTTGACAAATTTCCCACTTTTTTATTATACGAAGTAATTACTTTTAGTACATTGAAAATTAATATTTCATTTTTTCATGATCAGTTAAAGATGTTTTACACATATTTCATATTAAATGGCTTTTTCCTTTATTTTTATCAGCTATGAATTTTGCTCTATATAGCTCAAGTAAATGCACACTAAAATGTCATCTTCGAATATCATTATCTATTATATAACATCTTCTTCAAATTGATTTTTCCTTCAGTAAAAGCAGCAATAGAATTTATAAATGGAAGAATTTAAAAAAAATGTAAACTTTTCGCAATATTTTAACATATTTGAATTAATTCTTTGTATTTATTAAACATTTTATAATATTTTTATTCATTCCCTCAAGAAATATACCATTAACTGTTAAAATACATGATTTCTTCTAAAATTCCATAATTGCTTTCAATGAATTCATTTAATAATACGAAAAATGAGTTAAATTATTCCTTTTAATGATTTACTTTATAACTTTAATGACATATTTCCCATTATTTCGACGTTCGTTAAAAAGTCATATTGAATACAAGAGTTTTTCTATTATTGTACACTGTGTATTTATATTGCGATTGCATTATTGTTAAGTGCTCTGAAATATGAACATTGAATGGTATGCAATGCTATAAAATATCGCATTTAGGCACTTTTCCATTTTGGCTACAATAGAAATAGACACATATAACAATTAATTTAAAGTATAACCACGTTATCGAATCAACAATGATTCATAGCATCAAAAACTGTCCGTCCATATTATCGTTTCCTCAAACAAAAGCCCAACAATTATTTCAATTAAAGTAATCTATTATTGCACTGCTTCTAAGCAGTTTATTTGAATTAAATAATTATAAGTTATGTTGTCGTGGATTTCTGAATTTAATTGGCACATTAATGTAAATATTTCCTCAGAAAGTATTAATGACACTGATTTTCGTATTAATTCATTTACTTATCGAATTTCGATAAATATATTTGATTTTAAAAAAAAAAATTTTGATCAGGAACATTTAATGAATATATCACAAACAGGATTTATGAAAAGCTTCTCTTATTTCATTACCCAAGAAAAATTCTCTTATTTACGAATTAGAGATAGTCATCAATTTTTATTTTCCCGCCATCTTGTTGAGTATAACAGGTATTCTGCGATAAATCTTTTTCAAATGAACGTAATCGAAATCTCATATAGCAGAAAATAACGGATAAAATTTCCGCATACATATCTGTTACTTTTAAAGACGAAAGGAAAACCGCACTCATAAGTATAAAGGCTCGTTTGTGGTTTAATCTAATTAAGAGTGCAACAAATGTTGCCCTTTTTGTTATCGGAAATTCCCGACTCGTGGTATCTGAGTGATAAATCAATGCGTAGTAAATAAATTGGATTTGAAACTGCTTACATTTTCTTATGAGTTAGAATACTTTTGCCTATAGCTATTTTCTTGGTGGTAATTTGATAAATTGATGTTTTCAGCTCATGAAAGAGCTAAATTTGAAGCTTTCTCTCAGTTGATTGAATTTAACACTGTGTTATATATTCAATTTTTCAATATCAGTATATTTTTACTAAATTCTTCTGTTGACTATAGTATTTTGTTTGTAAATTAAATTATATATAAGGATTTATTTTTCAGCTTATTAAGTAAATATTGATTATCTTGTGAAAAAAGTCTCATAGCCAATTTCATGTTTACTTATTAGCATTTGAATTAGTAGAATATACTCACTAAAATTTTTTTAATTTCTTTCATTTTTAAAATAAGGGAATGTCAAAAGCACAAAAGGAATAAAGGACGGGGTTATGATTAAATCTTAAATTTTAAACTGTTTTTGAATCTTTTTTGTTTCTAAAAATGAGAAATCAAAAATTTTGTGGGAATATTTTGATAAAAGCTCTTCAGTTATTACAGGAATTCCATATTGAGAAATAGCTAGACAAGATTAAGATATTCAATAAATATATTATTGGTCCTGAAGGAAATAAAGCTATTTTTTAAAAAATAAATTGCATCTATATCCGTGAGGATAGCACACACAGACGTATATTCAATTATCTATTTTTTAAAATATTCCTATAACGCAAAAAGAAACATTTGATTTAAAGAAAAATATTTTTCTTAAGAAGCAAGGATGACTGAATAACGCATTGAAGGAAAACAATTATATTTGCTCAATACAATGAGAAACTCAATTTTTTTGAATATTATTAAATTCAATCTTTTTTGAAATTTTAAATATTTTTAATATAATAATTTTTAGTTAGTATTCATTAAAACGTCTTCAAACTTAATAATTGTTTTGATTAATAAAGTATAAGAAACATTTCTTCGTTTCAAATTTCATAAAATGGTGTCAAAAATAGAAAGTTTTAGTTCAATTGAAAAACTAAAATTTAATTTTAATTATATACATCAGTGGTTTTATGATAAAAGAATATTCTGTAAGTTAATTTTAAAACATTTACATACAGTTCTGATTAGTTCAAATTTATAACTCTGTTATTTAATAAATTTTTGGCTAGATAATGGAGAAAATAATGAACCTGAATGTGTGATTCACTAGTTATTAAAAACTAGATCTATTTTAATTTATTATATTCATTAATCTGATGAAGTCTTTTAAACAGCGAGAAAACAAAAAATACAGAAAAATGAAAACACAAGAAAAATAAACAAAGAGAAATAATTGTTTCTTTCCTCTTCACTAAACTGAAACTCTCTAAAAATAATAACATGAATTATTGATGCACACGAAATTGAAACTAGATTTTGAGTTCAATAATCTGAATCGAAAAAGTAATTGAGTTAAAGTCAATAGTTGTGTCTCAAAGTATTTGATTTTTTATTTGTTATGTATTACTTTGAAAGCCTAGTCAATGCAAACTACTTTTCAATGTTTATTTAATAATTACTCTGAATGTTCAAAAAAGTTAGTTCTCTTTGCATTTTCTTAACTCATTTACTGTAAATATTTACTTCAATTAAAAACCAGTATTATTTTGTAAATATTTAACAGATTAATTTTTTAAAAAAAAAAAAAAAGAAATCCATTCTTTGAGTTGATATAGTGAAATTTAGCATTTTATATAGTCCTTATGCTCCTACAAAGTTATTTTGTGTCTATATATTAATATATAAAAATAAATTGTGTTATTATCTCTAAAATCAATTATACTGTTGACATTTTTTGAATAATATTTTGTAGTAACGTGTAGCTTGATAGTTAAATTTTAAGTATCTTGGTTTTTCAATTTAATTTTTGTCAATATGTTTTATTTATTGATGTTTTTTACTCTTTACATGTATTGCATAATTTATATAGTTTAAAAGTTTCTATTTTATTTATTGTTGTGGATCTTTTTAAGTGTTTCCAAAAAGCAAAAAAGCTGGTTTGAATCAAACATCCTTTTGTCTTACTGCACTGATGTGCAAAATTAAGAAAATTTTCAGATTTGGTTAATTATCTCTAGAACTACTGGTCCGAATTTAATGAAATTTGATGTGTATATAGATTGATGCATTACAATACAAATAAGCGTGCAACAGTTATAAAAAACACATATGATCGTGTATAATATTAACTAGAGTCGGAAGGCATGAGACAGCGGTTGCAGAATAGAAAAAGAAAATGGGTTGTTGAGAAGTATGATCTCCTCTTACAGATATACAGGCCTCGCATATTTCATACTTGAAATAGGGCAGTTTATGATATCCTGTGGCAGTTGGTCCCACTCGTTCAACAAAGCTGTTTTCAGGGTTTGGATGGTTCTCAGAAGATGGTTATGAGTTTCAATTGCCCTTCCCAGAGCATCCCAGATATGTTCTATAAGGTTTAAGTCTGAATATCTTAATGGTCAATCCATTCATCGAATATCCTTAATTTCAAAAATTGGTAGACCAGAAAAACTCTGTGTGGCTTCGTGTTATCTTCCATTAAAAGAAACTCAGCGCCAATTACGCTTCTGAAATAGCGATTATAAGGTTTCAAGACTTCATCCATGTAACTCATAATAATCAAACTGCTTGTCTCCAAGACATGGAGAGGTATGCGGACATTTAACACAATGCCTAACTATACCATTAATCCTTTGATACCTTTATGGTTGACTTCGTGGACACAAGGACACAAAAGTATTCCTGTTTCATCTATTTGAATATATGTCAGAATCTGTGGCTAGGCTGAACCGAGACTCACTAGTGAAGAGAACAGCTGTTATTTATCCATACTCCAATTTTTATTCTCTCTGCACCATGTTACAAGGACTCTCTTGTGCGTAGAAGTGAGCGGGACATAAATCACAGATCTTCGTTCAAACAACCTTCTCTCATGAAGTCTTCTGCAAATAATCATCCTTGAAACTCAGGTTTTCGAAGCTATATACAAGTCACGAGGAAGCTGAGAAGTTATATCATCCCTGTTACGCTACTCTAGTATAAACAAAGGGTTAACATCTCCTGTAGTCGTGACTCTTGGACGAACCTGTTCTAGCTTTTTCTCAATAAATCCAGTATCCTGGAACTGTTTCTATAAGTTTCACACTACATTAGAGGTTAAATTGAACATTGTACGAATCTGGATTTGAGAGTGGTCAGCTTCGAGCCACCCCACAATTCACCATCTAATTCCATCAATAATCAATTTGCAATAGTAACATGAGTTGATGATTACTCATTGCTACTGTTACAATTTGAATTCAATCGATTGCAGCACAAAAATACGAAGAACTTCGGTGAAAAGTGCTAGCTAACGAAAAGCATGTTTTACGACAAGTATTTATAAAGCCTGTTCCTCTACTGGTACCACACACACATGCGTGTACATTGACAAATTGGTCACAAATAATTAGTATCTTTGTCTCGAAGTATTGGTTTTACATTTCGTTCAGTTTTGCAAATATATATGCAAATTTTCTTAATTTTGAACACCAATATTCTATTTATCAAAAACAATTCATTATTTGACGAGAAATATGGAGCTTCAATATTGCATTGATTTTTATAATATTGTGAAATTATTAATGCTGAAGGATTATAAGACACATTTGTGAATTTTAATGCCAAAAAACCAAAATTATATTTCTTCTAAAATGCATATTTGAAAATAAAAATATTCTGAAAACGTTTAATACTGAATATGCTTTATTATTTTTAAAATAATTAAATTTATAGCTTTTAGTTTTACATCCTGATTACTAGAAATTCATTTGGAAAGAAATCAAATACATATCTAACATGTGAATTCAGAGTAAAGCTAATATATCTAAAGTATATTTCTTTGTTCTTTATTTATTTCCTAAAAAAAAAGAAACATTTTTACTGTTGTTGTAATGTAATATTTTTGCTTTAAGAAGTGCAGTTTCAAAACAAATATATCTAAATATTTTTGAATACATTAAATGGAATTTGTAAATTAAATTAAAGTATAATTATTATTAGTAATTAAAGTAACAGCTAATAATTAAATTATTAAATTAAAATATGAGGCGGGTCTATTTTTTAACAAATTACTGTATATATATTATAAATAACCATTATATTCATTTACTTTCCCTTCATTAAAAGAATGATTTAACGTCAAATTATACGTGATACATAAATTTAAATGATTCAATCTATATTTTTCAAAAAAGAACTTAAAACCAATTTTTTATACAGGAATAATATTTCATTTTATAAGTAAATGAGAAAAAATTAAGTAATAAATTTTAAAGTGGATACTTGAAGTTTATATAAAATCAAAAAGTCTTTAAATATATTTCTATAGATGCCAATGAACTCTCTATATAAAAAGTGTTAAGTTTTATAGCCTAAAACTTCATTTTGTATCTAACATATATCGATAAAATTTAAATTAATTTAAAGCATTTTCATGTAATTATAAGGAATGGGCTCTTATCGGCAAATAGGACACTTCAAATAAAAAAAAAAACTTTTGGAGAAATGATTTATCTAGAAGCTTTTGTTTTTTTAAATGAAAAAATAAAGTTTTAAATATATTACTTCAAATAATGGAACTGATTAAATGATCAATCTTTTGTATTGAAAGCATTAGATATATTAAATCTGAAATATTTAGTATTTCAATTTGACTAATAGACAGTTTAATGTCTATTCTTTAAATTAGACAACTATTCTTCGGGCCCACGGGTACGTTAAAATCTGCTACTTCTCTTTTGAAATTTTCTATTAAATCAAAGCAAAATATTTAATTTATTTGTGAAAATGCAGATGTCTCTGCATGTTTCAGATAAAATTGAAACAAAGATTTAAAATGTGTTAAAGATTAAATTTTAAAATAATAAAACTTGTTAAAGTAGTTATGGAGTGTTAAAACCTTTATGACAAACTTTATGTCAAATTAAATGAAAAAAATATATTTTTATAAAATTGCAATGAAAAAATATTAATAAATTAACGAATGATGGGATTTTTAAATTCATTTTTTGAAATAGGGATATGATAAAGTAAAAAATGCCGAAGTATTAAAAAGAAGATATTATAGAACACAACTTTTTTTTTTATATCAAATGAATTTAAGCAGAAGTAATAAGGATAATGTTAAAGGTTTAAAAGTATCTATAAAAATATTTTTTCTTTCAAAAGCGAATTTTTAATGTAAAATGTTTTATTATCCTTTAAAAAGTATTTAATAAAAATTGAAGTAAAGACACAATCATAAAATAAATGCAAGGAATATTTTCTCAATCAAGATTAAATAAAAAATATTAAAGATAAGCATTAAATTTACTTAAAAAACTAATTGCTGAGTAGTATGAATTTTATATTGCTTATATCTAAAAACAAACTTCAAACTGAAGAATTAAATAGTCTGTCATCATTAAAAATGTTATTTTCGTTTAGAGTAAAGTACTTTTTAAAATATGTAAATTTGTTAAAAACTTCTTAAGAATTTTTTTAAATTTTTCAATCTTGATGAGGTGGATTATTACATTGAATTTTTTTTATTTAATTATTTTAATTAATTTAGATTAAGCAACTTTTGAATATTGTTTTATTCCTGAAAGCATTTGATTTAAAAGAATTTGATAAGAATTTTTCACACAAACACAAAACTTGCTAGTAATAAAATTTCAAAAAATTATTTTTTTTAAGTACATATCAATACTAATTTTTAAAACTAATCATATTAATAAATTATTTATTTTGTTGTTTTTATAATTTAAGATAACCATTAAACAAATAAGAATTATTTTAAAATCCTGAAAATATTTTAGAGGGAAAAGCACATTTTTATATTATTTCTACCAAACATCACAAGAACATACACAAAATAATTATAATTAAATTGTCTTTATTCAGAGCTCCTGTAAAACATATTTTATCAATCGAATTTTGATGAAACATGATGATATATTAAATATACATTATATTGACCAAGGGGGGGAAAATGATTTCTGTAAGAAAAATGATATTTTTTGTACTGATTATCCAGAATTCAATGTTTGAAAAACAAAGGAGATTGTCACGGCTAACGAAGAACGAAAAGTCAGCCAAAATAATTAAAATTGGTTCAATTACAGAATGTGATTAACTTGTTCTCCATTGATATGAGTTACATGTTTCAAATGCACTATAGGCTGTTCAAAGCTTGTGCGAAAAGGACATTTCCAGGGATTTCAATATCATTGTATATAATAATGACGACTTTCAACTTAAATAAAAATCTAATTCCTCCTCCAGAAATAATGCCAGGATTTTCAACAAAATTAGTATGCAGAGGTTTTTGACTTCGTGTCCAACAGGAAAGGTTTCTAATTCTTGCATAAAGATAGTGATCTGCATTTTCCATTCAGCAAGATTAATATGCTGTAGGAAGAAATTGCTGTAAAGTACTATATTCATGCCAGAAAAAGTTTTGGAATCTTGAAAAAAGAAAGAAAAATAGTCCGAAGATAAAATCAGCTGCAAATTTATACCATGCAAAAACGTTAACTTTTTAAAACAATTGCTGTTGAGATAAGGGATTAGGAGGTGAAATACCTTATACAGGTCTATTTTAATTATTCACTTTTCTATGTAAAAAAAAATATATATTTAACCACATAATTTTCCAAGGCTACATGCCATCAATAGCCGTTGTCCCCAAAATTCGGCAAGCAAAAGCAGTGCGTGTTTAGTGGTCGTAGGATTTTTATCATATGATTTTTATATGGAATATATTTTAAACTGATTCACAGGATTTTCTTACAGTAAAAAAAAGGACCACAAACTTACGTGATAGAGATTAAGCACTTGCTAAAGAATAATGGGAATTGCGAGGTGCATCTTTAGCATCCAAATACCCAAAAGGAATCGACGAAACCAAAATTGTGCGTAACTGGTTGTTACAGTCATATATAGGACGATAAACACATTTCACAATTTTAGCCACCTGGTTAGCATTTTCGCCATTACAAAAGAAAAATTGAAATGTATCGAATTTTCTGTTTGTTGTCTTCTACTTTTAAAACCTTGTACTCATAACTGAATTAATCAAACATAAAACCGCAAGAGAATATTTTAGTGTCAAATGTCACCTTTCCAATGAGCATAAATTTGAAATTGTTTGATAGATACCTCACGAGATAGCGATTACTACAGACGTCTACCGAAAAAATAATAGATAACTTTTTCCCCAACCTAATATGTTGAACACTAGAAGGTTTTCGAATAGAAGCAACGTTCGTTGCTTACACGCGTGCCATTCAAGGACAGTTGTAAGATTCTGTTTAAATAGACTAAATTTTAAGCAAAACCAATATCTTTTGAAATAAAAAAAATTACATAAACATCAAATGAAGAATTTAGTATATGTATTGTTTTAAATAGGAAATAAGTAAAATTTTTAAACTTGATATAAATTACCATTGTACATAATATAAATTTCAGTATATTATTTTAATAATAAACTATTATTTTATAAGCTCGGAACACATGCTATATTCTCACCTACACAATTTTAAAGTACTAAATATTTTGCTCCAGAATATTTATTTGAAAGCACAGTATTAGATACATAGCTTTAAATTAGTTGAACGTTTATAATGGGAGAAATTTCCTAAGGGCATACTTTATTTTATTTCATGAATCATTTTATCCAATTATTACTTGTTATTTTATTTCTTTATAAAAATCCATAAGCTTTATAAAACTGATTGACTATTTTTGAGCATATATTTTAAAATAAATAGTTAATTAATAAAGATACGTGTAGCTTTGTTCATATCGTTAGTCTAAAAATATAATTTTTATAACTACTTTCAAAATATGTAATTGTAAGAAAATGATCTATTTATTAAGGATTTAAACTGCTGATTTCATTTTATTCTTTCAAATTTTAATAAGCAATTTAAACTTTGATATTTAATAAAGTAAAGTAGGATTTAGTTTATATTACAATTTTTTTGTATTTTAACAGTTATAATAAAATGATTATCTTTACGTACACCAGATCTTGTGTTTTCTCTATATTTATATTTCTAATATAATTGGTAATTTTTATAATATTTTATAATATAAAATTTTATATATTAAGACAAAAAAGAACAGTTTATTTTTTAATAATTTTCAGAAAATAAATAAAGAAATTCTTTAAAAATTAAAAATATATTTAACGCTTCAGTTTCTTAACGATTACATAAATGTATATTTTTAATGAAGCTGAATTATTGTATATCACGAAAAAAATTAATTATAACTTAATGTTAGTTTATTAATTATTTAAGTAATTGATTTACAAAGGAACATAAATTTTATAAAATAACTGAAATTCATTTATTTGTAGTTTTAATATACTTTCCATTTCCGACAATAATTTTACAAGAATCTTATTTTTTCTTAAAAGTTCCAATTAATTCAAAATAAATTAAATTAATTTATATTTATTCAGTTATATTTTCTCTTAAAGAGAAAATAGGAATTCTTAATCAGTCTGTATTAAATTAAAATAGTTAATTTCATAAATTTTGAAAACCAAATTATTCCTTGCCTTTGCTGAGAAGCAATATGAAAAACATCATCAATATTTATTTTCTATTAATTTAATGTCACCTTAAAAAAACAGTGTGTTGAATTGCAATTTTTCGTATTTATATGTTGTATCGTTTTTTTTACTATATTTAATATAAATCTCAATGTATATAATAAAATAATATAAGACGTAGCATGTACACATTCAAAAAGTATTTTTAATAAATTCGTTTCATTAATCAAATTAAACTTTTTAAAAATTAAAAAATAATTTTTTCATGAATTGAAAAAATATTTTTTAGTAATTTAAATGAAGAAATAATTATTAAAAATTATAGAAAAAAATTATCTTATAGAAAAAAATTTGAAACAAAATTAAATTGTTACACTATTTATTATGCCATATCATATTGATATTTTGGAGTGTAATATTAATATGGCATAGATATTCAATCGTTATGCAACAAACAACAAAAGACGGAAATTTAACTAGTATAACATTTTTAACTAGATGGGGTTTTCATTAAATTAGATGTAAAATCCATTCTTTCTTAAACACAAGGAAAACAACTTTCTCCCTCAGGCTTAAGGGTGTGACAACTATATTTTATAAAAGTTTGTAATAAATTTTGTTTTGAATATTATGCATCCTATTGGTGGAATATTTTTTTAACAGACATTTTTCCAAATACTAAGAATATATCGATTTTTTAAGGAAGCAATTATAGCATACATTTATTTAAATAAAAATGGTAAATTTGAGTGGCAAATATATACTAAGGTCGCTATAAACACAAGTAATTTTTAATTTAATTAAAATAAATTGTTTAGAAGAAATATAATTTTAAAATGGGGGATAACATTCTTTGTAAATAATATTTGAAGTAATATATTACGGATTGATAGTGAGTAAAAAGTGTTTTGAAGTGACATTTGTTATCAGAAGGATTCTGTAGAACTCTAGAGCATTCACACAGAATCTGATAAATGATAGCATCACATTTCAAAATGATTAAATACCGACTATTCTGCTGTAAAATTAGTACAAAACTAATTTCTAGCTAGTGTTCTGATTTATCGAAGATAGCCAAGTTACTTTTTTCATAAATGACCAATTTTTACGACGCATGGCATGTCGCAGGAGCAATAACGTAATCACAGCTAAAAAATGCGTTTATATCAGTCTTATGATAGACAGTATCAACTATAAGAATTTGCCGAAAGATATCTGAAAGTGGTCAGCATACTAGGCAACTACTGTATCCATTGCATAATTTCTTCTTTTGAAGAGAGCATTTAAATTAGGCCCATTGTTATGTAAACTGATATAAAGGCAAATTGAAATATATTATTTTTATGAAATTTAGTCATTTTGACTTATAGAATTATTTTTCACTTGTTTATATTTGAGTAAAAACAAGCTGCCTATATTTTTCATCAAACACGTTTAAAAGACATACATATGCAAAAGATAATATGTAATGAAAATCTTTAGCCAAGTATACGGATCTGCATTTGCTGTTACAATAAACTCGCAATGATGAAATAAACAGTTTGATTTAGTTACCACACTGTGTTCGCTTTTTTCAAACCAGGATTAACTCGAATAAAATTTACATACAATTTATATTAACTCTGAACAACCATAAGCTCATCATATAGGTAGGAATCTAATCCATGTGCTGTTGCACAGAAGAATAGAGTTCTAATAATTATGTCAACCTTATTTTCTGAAATATTTAGATAATATATTAATCGTGTTTATTATCTCTATTATTAATTAAATAAGCTCTTACCCATTGTCACTATTTTTCTCCCTTTGATGACTCGATTGAACAAATTGTAATTTTCTCAGATTCTAAATCAGCTCCAGAAGCCATACGAAACGGGGAGTCAGCACTGACGGGAAATATTAATACCCTTCTTCACTCACTAAATATTCCATGCATTCTCCAGTGGATTCCTGACATGTGGGTATTGAGGGGAGCGAATGTGCAGATGCCCTTGCAAAAAAAGCAAGAGATAAAGAGCAACCTCGAACAGTCATCTGTACAGAGGCAAATGCTGTTGCCAGGCGAAGGATCTACGATCAGCATTTTGGCAAGGCAACAACCCCTGATCTAGACTGCCCAAGAAACCTCTCCTCCATAATAGCTCGGCTACGTACTGGACATTTCATGGGCATGAAGATATCATCAACTGGTATTAAATCCTATCCCAACTGCGAGCACTGTCCTCAATCCGAACTAACTCCAGATCACATCTTAAACTGTCAAGCCATTATCCACTCCCTCTTCAAACTAGGAGCTCCAACAAGTGAGATCCTCCATGGCCATCGGGCTCCAGAACTGGCAGATCTCATCAACAAGACTTTTGGTGGACTTTAGACTTTTTGTTTTTTGCACTTCACACTTACTTATAGAAACGACAACAACAACAACATCTATATTATTAAATATTAATATTTTAGAAAAATAATTTAAAAAAGATCATTCTATTCCAAATGGAAATACTTCTTTACACAAATATTTTAATGAACAAACTATAGTTCAAGTCACATGGAAAAAACGAAACTTCTTTGAATACATAAGGAATACTCTAGAAAAATGGTTTTCATATCTCAAACTAAATGGTCTCCGTAGTACCCTACATGATCATGACTAACAGCTTAAAGTACATAAGATGTCATTACGAGGATCCAATGCTTACATTGATTTTAAATTAATGTGTGTTTTTACTTTTAAGTTATATGATAAATACTATTTTTAATTTCTATCCTCCTAATTTATTTGTAAATTTATAAGTACAAATTTTGATGCCTTTATCTTATATCAAATGTACACCAAGAATAAGCACATGCATATTTACATAAATAGTTTTAAAATGAAAATATATAAGCTAAACTTCTTCAGAAAAGTTTTGAGAGTAATAACATTCTCAAAGAATTTTGATGAAAACCAAACTAAATAAAATAAGGGAATAAAGATCACACTTTTTTATGATTTTGAAAATAAGTCCTGTGACTGAATTTTCAATATCCTTTGAGAGAAATCTGATTTTGTGTGAAAGACAAAAGAGAATACGAAATCAAATTTCATAAGAAAACCAAAAACAAGATAGGTTTATCTCTTTATTGAAACTAGAGTATACTTTTGTAAAATATTTGTGAGCCGGCTTTCCTTTCATTAAGGTTCTTTCTTTCACATTCTCTTGAATTCATTAAAAATTCAAGTTTGATTTGTACTACGTTATTCCTTTAATTCCAGCTACTTAATTCCTTATCTAAGGGAAATGATTACTTTTCTGTTTTATAGTATTTAAAATCAAATATTTATAGCTTCAGTAAAGAAAAATCTGGATTTGTTCTGTTTGCAGGAAATTGCTTTTCAAATAGAATTTTCTTCCATTTTTTTTCTGGAAATGAATAAGTATAGTTCAAAATTTTCCCATGCAATGTTATGCTTATTATTTTCGACTGATAATAATTAAAAATACTCTTTTCTGAAATGTAGCTGAATGAATTACTTATAAACGAAATGCACTTTTGACGAGAAATATGTTTGTATTATATTTAACAATTTTCCTCATTGCTGAAAGATAAGAATTTTTTTTAACAATCATGAAAATTAGAGCATTTGTGAATTAATTTTTTTAATACATTCAATCGCATTTTTATAATGACTATTGTAACAATTGTGTTGGAATAAAATTTTAAATTCTTGCGTTTAAAAAGTTTCAATCATAAGTGTTAATAAAAATAAATGAATTATTTTGAAATATATTAGTTTAGGGAAAAAGTAATCCATAATTTTTTCGGTAGACGTCTGTAGTGATCGATATCTCGTGGGGTATCTATCAAACAATTTCAGATTTATGCTCGTTGGAAAGGTGACATTTGACACTAAAATATCCTCTTGCGGTTTTTGTTTGATTAATTCAGTTACGAATACAAGGTTTTAAAAATGGAAGACAACAAACAGAAAATTCAATTCATTTTTCTCTTGTAACGGCGAAAAAGATAGCCAGGTGGCTAAAACTGTGAAAGGTGTTTATCGTCCTATATAAGACTGTAACAACCAGTTACGTACAATTTTTGTTTCGTCGATTCCGTTCGGGTATTTTTGATGTTAAAGATGCACCTCGCATGTGGATACACCATCGTCGAAAAAGTCTATAAAATATCAAAAATGATCGAAGTTAACCTCAAGTCAGCAGTCGTAACGCACAAGACCTTAAAATCTACATGAAAGCTGTTTTAAACCTTTTTACAAAGTGAATCGAAAAGAAGTTACATAAAGTTCACGTAAAAATAATGGATTTCTTTTTCCCCAAACTAATATAATAATATTTCTGAATCCTGTATAGAGTATGCGGTTAGATGAGTTTAGAAAGAGGAATAGGAGATATATTTTAACATAAATATTATTGAACATGATTAAATTTACAGAAAAAGTAAAATAAGTATTGTAAGAGCTTAAATTATAAATCATTTTATAAATGAGCAGAAGAGTTTTTCAATATAAAGTATTCCCCAAAACTTCCTAACTGATTATATATAATGAATCTTGTTCAATTTCTAACATATCACGTTGAATTATATGATCCTTAACTTGTTTAATTTTTTAGCGAAATTTTAATGTTTTTACAACAAATTATAAACTTTCAAGAAGCTTTCTTTTAAAGTAAAATTGTCTACTAGAAAAAAGATTTAAGTATGAATAGTTAAAAATGACTTTAAGAACCTCGTCTATTCAAAATACAACTCTTTTCATCACATCTAAATATATTCATTCTAACCTGAAGCAAACTGTTTTCTTTGGACGGTGCGTGTGCTTGTACGATATTTGTGAACATTCTTCCTCCAGAATTTCTCGCTTTTCATTTCCATCATAGTTCTGAAGTGTTACTTTAATCAACTGCTATTTGAACTAAAGAGCTCTTCAAAGGTTCTGGATAAAATCCAGAAAACACTGGAATAAAACTTACTTGTGAATAAAAAGATTTGTTGTTGTCTGGGGCGCAAGTCCTTTTTAGAAATCCTCTTATTTATGCCTTCTATATTTATCTCATCATGAAAAGGAAAAGTCATGAAAAAGTATTAAGTATTCTCTTTCTTGTGCACGGAAATTTAATATTTTTATTGCTCAGGGACAAACCATACTGGATTTGATTTCATCAAAAATTATCAATACATTTAATGTATTTAGGGAAATAATTTAAATAATTAATGGTTGCTGCAAACTTGTATATATAATCAAAATATTTCGAGATGTCAGTTAAGTACTTTTAAATAATGTCATAAAATGTTATAATGAAGTATTATTAAATAAATTAGACAATTCTAGTGAAATAACTTGTTTGTGTTTGATAAGGATAAATAAGCGAGCAATTTGAAATCACAAACGCTATTCTTAAAAATTTCAAATTAATTAGCATTTTAATAAGATAGGCCAATCCTTGTATTATAGCTGTAGATTGTTAAAATGTTTTTATTGATTTTATGATTAATTCATAATCATATATTAAACATGTGAAATTGATATTTAATAACTAAATTACAACTATACTCTTACTTTTGAAGTATACTTTACCAAAAATGAACTAGCAAATTTTTATTGGAAAATGACAAATTTCTATCTTTTTTTGTCTAAGAAAATTGCCATTCTTTTTTATCTTTGTTAAAAACATTACCAAGAAACTGTTGCTCATGTATTGCTGACTGATATGTATTCTTCACCAAGCAAAATTAGCATTTCGTTCCTTTTATCTGATATATGAACAACAAAATCTTCTTTTTGGTCTTTTGTACAGAGTTTTTTCTTCCATTTTTATTTGAAGATATGAAATTATTTGCAGCATTCTAATATTTAGGAATAAAATAAATTAGCATTCGAATAAATAATAATTTATAAATTTTTAAGTAGTGCCAAAATAATATGTAAATTCGCATAAAATGTTTTTTTTGGCTTTTATGATTTTGATAATACATTTTTCTAAGTTTTAAACTTTAAGTTTAAAGCAATTAATTAAATATCGTATAAATGCAGATTACATTGTAACAGTTTTATGTAACTTATCTAGTACAGGTAGTTTTTGATCCAATCACAATATTATTTACAAAATCTTTGTACTGCTGTTGACATAATGTTGTGAACATAAATTATTTACTTAAAAAACTATAAATTATACAGGAATATTCATTTGAATTTATCAGTGATTGATGCAATGTTAGATTTAACAAATTATTATCAAAGAAAAAATTAAAAAATTTCAGAAAAACATTTATTAAATTTAAAGATAAATTTTGGACACATAAACTCGAGAAAAGGAACTTCAAAACCCAAGATGTATTCGTTCAGATGGTTTTTTCTAAAGAGAAAATTTTCCTAATTATGATGAAATACGACATCTTTGGAACATAGATATCCCTTAATGGCTCTGGGACATACTAAGTGTTTATGCAAACTTCTATTTGCATCTAAATAATTTCATATCATAAAGGATATTTCACAAGATGTAAAATAATGATTCAATTTGGATAGTTGGTAATAATTTAGTACTTTTATCAGGAAAGTAGGTCTAGTAAGATTCAGATCCGAATCATACTAGAGCAAGAGCTGGCCACTTTTTGAAATTTAAAACCATTGCATTTAGGCTGCAATTCAGTCAATTATTTTTATTCAGGCTCTTCTGTGAAATTGATTTTTAAAGTCCAGTGCTACTGATTTTCTAAAAGTCTCACAGAAGAGATGTTTCTCAGTGGATCCAAGGCCATTGTTATTTCAGATTTCATATTAAAAGTTCCATGCTGATATATAAAATAAAAATGGGAAATCTCTACTCGTCTTTAAACTATTTAAAAGAATTGAGAATTGTGCAGTCTACTTATAAAGATAAATTCCAATGTAAAATAGAAATTAAATATTGAAAACATTGCTTTTTAGATGTATCTGATAAGCCAAAGTGTGTGGCAGTTTAAACTGTCCCTTGATTGTTTTATTCATTTATATCACATTGCAAAATCGGATTTTCGTTGCTTTTTTTATAGTCTCAGGACATAGTGTCCAAGAAAAAACAAACTAGATTAGCCAACTCCTGACAAATTATGATATTTGAATAAATAGATAAATTATGACACCCAAAATAAAAATCAAATCATTTATGAAATACATCAATAAATGAATGTGATTTTAGTTTCATGAATCCTTAATTTTTTCACAAAATATCTGTAATTAATCCTAATTCTGTTTTTTATTTCAGTATATTGTACTTTAAATGCAAACTTTCAATCTTTGTTTGTTTCCATCTTCTTTAAGAAGTACTTTCAATGTTTTGTATTATTCAACGAAATGGAAAATAAAGGAAATTTAATTAAAATTATTACCAATATAATTTTTTGAATAAATATAATTTGTTTTGTGTTTATTATTTATACAATATTGTCTAATTTTCTAAATTTCTAAAATCACCCTTGATTATAGCAATACAACTATAAAATATTAAATTTAAAATCATGTTTTTAGAATTAAAGAAGAATAAATTAATATGCTTTTAAATATTTTGAAGCTTCGCTTCAAAATTGAGAAAATATTCATGGCTGATTTGACGATATTATTACCAGCATAGTAACTATGTAATGTTGGATCTACATTTATATTTCTGTATTAAAGCATGATATATAAGCTTAAAACACGAAACATACATGGAAATGTTTGTTGGATTTCGGTAGCTACAATCTGTTTCTCACTTTATTCACGAAGACTGCGAAACAAAAGGAAAGAGATTTCTAAACTTTATACTTAAAGGAATCTGCTTTATCATTGATACTAGTCTTGATGAAACATTTTACAATTTTCCAAGGATAAGTCTTTATTGGACATGAATAATGGGTAAACGATAAGATTATTTCTTTTATTCAACATTTATTCACAGTTTATTAGTCAAAACATATAATAAATCTTTCTTCACATAATATTAAAATAATGAATCTCTCTTCACATAATATTAAAATAATGAATCTCTCTTCACTTTACATTAATTCATTTTAAAAATGAATTAAATTTTTAAATAGTATATTTCTAATTTGATTCGTCATTTAAAGGAGAAAATTGTTATCACTGAAAATATTTATATGAAATAAACATTTAACATACCAAGTTAATAATCAAACTTTATCAAAAGAAATTTCTGCAAGCGACTGTTACTAGCATCACAATTTTTCTGATTCTTAATAACTTGTCAGCGAATATCAAAATTAACAAATATTTGAATGCTTTTATCTAAAAAATTAATAAATTTGCCTGTTATTCTTAAGGCCCATGATTCTGTTTCGTAATAAACACTTGCCTGCTTTATAGGAAATAACGCTATCAATAAAAGTAAACTATTCGATGCTGTTAATTTTTGACACAATCCTAATGAGGTTTAGCTTAAGAATCCTTCATTAAATACTAAAATCCTTTTCTGGTATATAGATTTAATTAAAGTTTGAAACGCATTAAAATTTTGACACTTATAATTAGATTTTTAAGTCCCTCCTTGAATTTAAATCTTGTGCTACTTTAATTTAAATTGGAGCTTTAAAACTAATTTTCCTATTTTGCATATCTCAATCTGCTTTTATTATTTATGATGGCGATTTCTTTTTCTTAAATGCATAGTTTAATTTAATTTATATTTAAGTATTTAGTTTTATCTTGCATTATGGTGGTTTTCAAACACAATTAGGTTACACTATGAGGTTAACCTTTATATGCAGAAATATGCATACTTATTTAACATAAATTTTTATTTTAAATTTTTAAATCTGTATTAAATTACATTTAAATTCTAAAATGCTTGGAATTTTAAATATTATCCTTAATGAATTCATAATTGTATGTACTATAAACACTTAAATATTTTTCTTCAATTTAAATTTAATAAAATTTGCTGTTTATAAAACTTTATTTCATAAATACCTAAAATTTGAACTTAATATATTTTCTTAAATATTTTCTAAGAATAATTTCTCTCTCATTAAGTTCTTAAGTCTTATGTTTTTTTCTATATTTGTTTCATTGTTTTTGAGTTTAAATTATATATTATGGTAAAAATTTGGATTTTGATGCTAAAACAGGACAAAATTGAATTTTATAATTTTCAAATTATTTATGGATTAAACAGTGCATTTTCAACAAAAAGAATTGGCTTAAATGAATATTTTGAATTATTATCAGAAAGAATATTTTCGATGAAAATACCTTCTTTTATTAGTCATAAGAGAAATTCATTGAAATTGGTTAGTAGATACATAAATATTTAGATTTTAAAATAAAGGTTTACAGTAATTAACTCAAATAAAAGTGGAGAGTTGTTAATGTATCATTATTACTTGATTTAGTTTCAATGAATATATAGTTTTTTGAATATAAAAACAAGTTGTGAATGATAGGGAAAAGTAAAACAAAAGTAACATTCTGGTTTACAATTTTTAATTTTTAATTGTTAGCATCTATGATTTTAAAAAATAATTAAATATATACGAATGAAATAACATAAGATTTTGATAATTCAAATGAAATAATATTTCATTTATGAAACTATCTATAATTTGATTGATTATTTCATTAACAAAACAACTAGTAAAAATATTTAAGTTTCTATTGAGAAAAATTTAATTCTATAAATATATTTTGCTTTAAATTGTTTGGTTTCGTGAAATTATATACAATCAAAACTTAACTGAAACCATAGATGAATATTTAAAATACAGTTTAATCACGAGTTTATTGTTTTCCCTAAATAATTTTCGCTAAAATACTTTCTTACAAAAATTCCTCTTAAACTTTTACGAAATTTTTAAAATTATTATATAATATATTTAAATAAAATTTAAAGTATTTTGACATTTTTCAATTGTTATCTAGTTCAAATTTCTTATTTATGAATAAAATACAAACATATATCAAATATTATAGTTTTCACTCATTAACTGTAATAACAAAAATATGATTTAAAGTAATTTATGTATGATATATAATAGTAGTTGACATATCACACAAATATTTATATTGCTTCTTATATGAATACACTTAAAAATTGTTTCGCATAAATGCCAGAATTTAATTAGCAGCTAAGTATCTGAAGCGCAAAAAATTTAAGATACGTTTTGATTAAAAATGTTACAACCACGAGCAAAATATGTTTTCACTGCTTTAAACAAAACAGTAAAAAGAAAAACACAGTTTAAAATCTTCACAGCGTGTAATATTATCACCTTATACATAATATTTAAATTCTAAATCCTCAAGGAAAATTTTCGTCTTCTTATTTAAAAATTTGAAAACTCTAAATATATTTGACATTAATAATCTTTTCTGTAAATATGCTCATTTATTTCATCTCCAAGTAAATATATATTGCGAATAAAATTGTAATAATATGAACTTACTTACGTATATTCTTACTGGGGACCAACAATTGAAGGTTTATTTGATAGTTATTTATATTCTTTTTTTTAATGAAAATGCTTGGAATGTCGCTTGAATCTAACAATGATGCAATTTTGAATTATTCAATGATATGCAATATTTCATAATGCAATAATATCTTAACTCAGTGCTCATTGACGATTTATTATATTGTGCGTTTTAAGTTTATTTTTTACTTTTACTTAAAACATCCCTACATTGCGATGAAATCAATAACTTAAGAGTTTCCAACGATTGTGAAAAGCACTTTCTTTAAGTAAAAGTTATTTTAAGAGTTTTTATTTCGGAAACAGCGAGGAAAAAAAAAAAAAAAAAAAAAAAAAGAGTTCCGTAGTCAATCCTTTCGCTCGGTCCTTTGACTTTCATGAAATACAGCACATTAACAGAAAAGTCAGTAGATTATTTTTGATTTTTTTGTAGCCAAAATTTACTTTTTTATTTGATTCAAAAATGATGTTCTCGTCGCATACAGCTGCAGAGGGCTTTCCCCACGATAAAAGATAATATTTTTAGAGAAATAATTCATTTTTACATAACATGACTTATATAGTCTCTTAGCTCATAAAGCATTGTTACAGTCTGAATGGCTGTCAACTCCAAATCTCTCCCTCACATGACTTATGAGACTTTTTGAAATTTTTGAATAAGTTCGCTTATAGAAGACTTATGCCTCCCCATACTAGTAATTTCAAGGAAAGAAAGTTTACAACAATTCTAAGGGCAATGGGAGATTATTTCTTACTATTTGTTAAACTCAATAAAATATTATGATCAATCATGTAATAAAGTAAGGAACTGGTATGTCTCATTCTCATTTTAAACACAAAGATTTTTTTATCTGTCGCCTACTTTTATAAATAATATAGTTTTTTTAAATTCTGTACAAATAATTTATAATATAAGAGAGAATTTATATATATAAAAGTTTACTACATCGAGTCCTTGATGTTTTATGTTACTTATTGTAATCGCTCAGTTTGTACAAATTAATTCTTAAAGAAACTCTATTTGATCAAAAACAATATTTTAAAGCACAATTTTGAAACTTTCATTTTGTTTTTAATTTCATTAAGACGTTTGTATTTGCAATCACAGAATGAAAGATGTACGAAGAAATCAAAGCATTAAAATCATTTCTTAAAAGTTAAATTTGTGGCAGTTTTTTACTACAACATAAATCTGTCTTGCTTACAACCATATTAACTTGAATTCTAATGAATTTTTTGCTCTTAAATTTATGCTAAATGAAACTCATAATTCAATTTAAAATTTGTAATTTAGAGACTTTCGAAATATTTTAAACAGAAAAAAGAAAATAGTAGTAAATTTATATCGATAAAAAAGAAAAATACATAATGGGAGTTAATTTAAAATATTTTAACATCCATATAGGGGTTACTATATAGTATTCTATATGCAACATAAAGGATAAATTTCGTAAAAAAATATTAAATTTAAACATTTTTAATTCCCTATATCTTTACTTTAATGCTCATTAAAGATTATGAGCTTAATTTTAAACATTAAATGCAAAATGCAGGAACATTTCGAATTGCTCAGGTAATGAAGCTTGTTAACAAAAGTAATATAATTATTACTTATTAAATTGAATATTATAGTCATGCAGCAAATTGAACATTTTTTTTACTATTTTACACTCATTACATTTAGTTTTCCTGCCCTTTTTGTTATGAAATATTTGTATTTCTGAAAATGGAAATCTCAAAATACATGTGCGTAACCTAAATATTAGGTTGGGGAAAAAGTAATCCATTATTTTTTCGGTAGACGTCTGTAGTGATCAATATCTCGTGAGGTATCTAACAAACAATTTCAGATTTATGCTCGTTGGAAAGGTGACATTTGACACTAAAAT
>JAPDSC010001997.1:0-14047 GCA_026290005.1 Latrodectus geometricus
ATATATATATATATATATATAAGGATATGATCTCCCTGTTTCAAATTTTATAATTTTGATTATTCAAAAAAATTAAGAGTTAAAAAAGAATTGGATATTTAACATGAATTATATTTTAATTGATGGTTTTGAAATAAATCAAATCGCTTGTTCTTAGACAATTTAGTTTATACAAATCAAAATTTTTAGTAAATAAAAAATTTAATCAATTTAATTTAAAATAAAATCTGTTGCAAATGCTAAATAATTTATAAAATAAAAATAATAGTTTAAAATGAGTATTTGTTCTGGTATATATTCAATCTAATTTATTATGGACTTAATCTACAAATTCAGGGTTGGTAAATTTTCTTCGTTTTATCAGCTACGTCGTTCGCAACCAAATCCCCACGTATAGAGTTTCAAACTATGGTGAAAAACAAGTTTTTGTTTAAGTTGTTTACAAATATATACAGTAGAATACAAATAAATTTTACTTTAAAATATTATCTGCAATAAAAATAACAAGGATTCTCGATATAGAATAATGTTCGACGAAAGTTATTGGATTTCCACAGACCAACTGTGTTCGAATCTCGGGTTCTAACTTTAAGAGTTCTGAGCTGGCAGTTGAATAATTACTGCTCTAGTTTTCACTTCAACAGATTATAGATTTAATTTGATCGGCGGGGGTGATGGCAATGGTTTGGAATCTATACTTTAAGCCACAGACGCGGTTGAGTAAACACTTGTGAGCGAAAATAATCGCAAAGGGATAAGCAAACCTAACTACAATAGAGATTAATGCACAAAGTTAGACTTTGATTTTTGCCATTCAACCAAGAAAATCTCCACTTTCTGTGGCATTTATATCCATTTAAATATGAAACATGTTCGTATTGATGTGGTTCATCTGCAATTAAAATGTATGTATGCTAAAATTTATCATTTTCGTATTTTTATTTGTTGTGGTAAATTCTTCAAGATAATTGAAATATAGTATTAATTAAAATTAAGTTTTAAAAAATTTGTGTTTGATATTAGGATATTTTATGAATTTTGTTCCTTTTAAGAACAAGCTGTTGAAAATTTCGTTTGTAAACTGTTTAGTCGATTTCCACAATCTCGTTTAAACGAGTTTATTAAAGAAACAGAAATGCATTATATATAACTAAAATTATTGTATTACTAACTAATTATAAATTACACAAAAAATAAGTAAGAGTGGCTTATTTATACTGAAAAAATACTTTTGATAAATTTTTGAATTCTAAATATATAAATATACTATATAAAATACCATAAATTTAGGGAAGTTATAAGGTAATAACCGAATTTTTATTACAAAGATACCCACCCCCCCCAAAAAAAAGTGAAGGTACCTGAATCTTCGGAATTTCTTTGTATAAAAATTTAATTACATAGAAAAAGAGCTTTACAAAATTGTAATTATGGTTTCATGAAAGAATGGTCTTGATAAATAGGCCAGTGTTAATATTAATTCCTGTTTTAATTGCTTATAGTTTGATACTTGATACTAATCTCTCTCTCTCTTGTGGTAATAGGTATTTATCAATAAAAATTAACAGATATCAAGGCATAACTAGGTACCTTGTAATATCCCCCATAGAAATTACATGTTTTCTATACAATCAGTTATTATATCTATTAACATAAAAGAATAGGTATGTGGATTCATTGATTCATATTTCTATTGTTAGCGATTTCATAATCATGTTGTTTATATTCCTGTTTTCCTATACAAATGAAAAATTCTCAGAATGAATCAGTACCTTCTTGTTGTCCAATGTGTTAATATAAATAGGCAGCTAATGTCTATTTATGATGTTTATTAGCTAATTTTAATTTTTAACTGTATTATATAAATAGATAAGTACATAGATTTTTCGATTCATGTTTCTGATTTAGTAATCGTACTGTTTTTAATATATCGGATTCCGAATACAAATAAAATTCTTAGACATGAATTGGTAGTTTTTAATAGTAAGATATGCTACGAAAAATATACAGTTAATTTCTATTGCTAGTATTTATTAGCCAATAAGATATCATAGTGGCTTGATTTGTAGTTGTTATATGTGCTAACATAAATCGGCCACTGATTTCTATTCCTAATGTTCGTAAGCTAATTCTAATCATTAATGATAAAACATAAGTAATGCTAACATTCACATTTGTTTCCAATTTCATAATCATGTTATCTCTATTGGATATTAATTAAAAGTTTGTAATTATTAGACCCTCTCTAAAATGAATCAGTAACTAATTTTTGTTCATAATGTTTATAGTTAGACGGCTAATTCTAATATCCAATATGAAGTGGTGATTCTATTGGATTCTTATCACTATATAATCCAATCTCTAATAGTATAATGGGAATTGATAGTTCAAATTTATTTCATACGTATTTGTTTTGTAATTAAGTTATTATGTAGTCTTAAATATCTGGTTCACATAAAACAAACAAAATTTTTTAACATACATCGGTAATTCCTAATTATAATAGAAGAGGTAATTCCTATTCCTCATATTTATAATTAGACAGGTAATTTAAACCTCTAATGATTTAATATCTAATATAAATCAGTAGTCGATACTATTTCTTAATATTTTAAATAAATATGGCATAATGTGAATGAATAAGATTTCATTGGCATTCGTATTTGTTCGTATTCGGTATAACCATTATGTCTCTAATATCTCTGGTTTATGAAATTATTAGACATTGAGTCGGTAGTTAAGAATTCTCCTTCTGCTATCTCAAGTTACAGTTTTCTTCAAGTCTGCAAAAGCAGTGGGAAAACTGGCGGGAAACGGAGGTCTGCAAATGAAGTAAGTGCGCGGGAAAAATCTCCCGCGTGGGTTGACGTGCACCATTTTGCGTGGAAGTGTTTCTTGGCGCATTATGCGCTCATTAAAGACCCCGCATTTCCGAGGACGCTACCGTGGCGGAGCAGCATCTTTCTGACTATAATGAGCTGTCAAATGTGCGGCCGGTCTTCATTAAGAGCTGATCCCTCGCCCTACCCAAACTGCAACCGCTGCCTTTTCTTCGGACCTATTATATAAATGGGATGAAGGGAACACGGGGAGTAAAAAGAGTTGCACTCCCACCCAATTTCTTATGTGTGTGTGCCCATTAAGATCGCTGCTTTCATCTTTTTCCAACTATTCAGCCCGGGCCTTTTTGGACGCTTCTAAGGTTTTTGTTTTCTTTTTGTGTTGCGGGGGAGTAAGGGGGGAGGACCGTAACGAGTGAGGAGGTGGAGGGGGGTTTCGGTTTTGATGTGGCTGGAGCCGCAGTTAGAATGGGATCCGACAGCTACTTCTGCAATTTCTTCGTGGGAGTCGTTTTCTTTGATATGTTTCCAGGGATCTTCGGGGGATTGAAGAATGGGGGGTTACGAAAGTACTCCAGACATTTCTCCCTTTTTTCCAGAGCTAATAATAATTTCTTAAATTTTCGACCGGTTTTTCGGGAGGAAACTGCTGACGTTGGAGAAAAAGAAACAGAAGAGGGTATTTTTCTTAAGAACCAATCCTATATTTTTTCCTACATCTGAAGACGAATCTTAAAAATGTTCCTTGCAAAATCTTAAAAAAATCTCTTATTTACAATCAATAAAATAATTAATGAATGTGTTAATTAAAGAAATTAAAATACATTGAAAAGTATTTAAAATAAAAAAAACCAATTAGATAATTTCGAAAATACCTAGTTTTTTACCTATATTTCCTAAATTTCTTAACTTTAATTTTTTAAATGATTTGAGTTTTAGACCCTCTTTAATGTAATGATTCTTCATTTTTGAAAACAAATCTTTAAAAAATGCTTCTTATAAATTTTTTGAATGGGATAAACTAATAAAATTTTTACTATATAAAAAGAAAATAAAAAAATATTTAAAATATAACATTTAAAAAATATAAATTATATTTTTCTTTCGGTATTTTCTTAGTTTTGAAGTTTAAATTTTAGTACTTTTAATTTTAGAGTGTTTTAGAGTTAGAATCAGCTATAAGGGGTTTTTTTTTTTTAAATACAAATTTTTTTTTAATTCAGAAATGAAGGCTAAAGCTAAATTAAAAAAAAAAAGTTTTTGAAAATCTATGGAATTTGATAAACAAAATAATTAACGAAAAATTTTGCATAAAAAATATTTGGAATGGAACATTTAAAATGAAAAGTAGAATAAAAATTTGTTTTTCCTTTTAGGCATTTTCTAAATTCTTAAATTTTAATATAGTTTATAACCTAGAACTATCTCAAATTATTTTGAGACTGAAAGTGTAACTTAAAAAAATATTTTTCAGAAACTTTAGAACATGACAAGTTGAAAAATTACAAAAAAACATTTAAAATTAAAAAATGAAGTATAAAATATTTAAAATACAACATCTAAATAAAACTTTTTTATTTAATTTAAAAATTTAAATAATTTTTTTTTAATTTTAGGAAATTATTAATTTGTTGGGTTTAAATTCATAATTCTATAATAAAAATTCGGAATAAATATTAATTATTTATTTCATTTATAATAGATAAAATATCCTTTTTAGTTATAGGAAACCTTAAAATATATATATATATATATAAAGTAAGAAATGTAAGTAACTTGAATCTCTAATGTTGATGGATAAAATAGTATTATCCAAATGATGAAAAATGGAATACAAATTATTAAAATTAATTCAATTTATTCTAACTGAAATGTAACTCTGCATATTAATTACGTATTGCAATTTTATCAATAAGAGTGCTAATATTTTTCAGGGAATATTAATTGACGTTGCAAGTTTCTCTCTTATCAGACAGGTAATTTTCTAGCTTAGCAATGGACATTCTTTTTATGAATATCCACTCATTTTGTCCTAAACTTGATCGCTATAAGTTGAGGCAGATTATTACAGAATGCCGATTCCAAAAGAAAAGTTCACGTTATGACGAGAAACAGCAAATGTAACGTTGTTTGGTTGAAAGATATTTCCATGGGATATACAGAAAAATGGTACTGTATAAATCATATTAGTATGAAGTTTGGTTGTCAGCAAATTAGGATGAATGATGAAAAAGGTGTTCCGGCTGCTTTATATTTAATGCTGTCTGCACCATTATTACATACATATTATATCGGTGCAGACGAGACCTGGACTGAACCTTAGGGTTAACGGGTTTGGGATACTCGCCCATTACCAAGCGGTTCGTAATTTTGAACTACGGTCTGGTAACAAAATCATATCTGAGCTGGCACTTTCATCTCCACATCCATGCCACATCAGCGGAAGGACTTTGGACGTTTCAGATTAAAGTGGACGTGTCCACAACTCCAGCAACCAAGTGACGGAGAATGTGGCCATTCTCCAATTAAAGTACCCGAGGCAAATGATACTTCACTTTCTGGAATCACCATTATTGTAAGTTCCCGAATTTGTAACTGAATGGTTAGGACTTTAACCTGTGGTTCATCAGTATGTAGGTACTTCAAACTAATGGTGTCGGTTGAATCAAGCCGTAGCATACAAAAGTAAACATACTACGTCAAACAAACTTATATGAGACTAGTTATAGAAAAATGTGTATCATTATGTGTGTATTTTATAGGTTTATCATACATTACAAACAATAAGGTTTTTTAACCCTTCTTTGCATGATTTTTTCTTTATTGGTGAAATAAATCAAGTTGATATAATTCATGTTCAAAATTAAAGGAAAAATGGTTAAAAAAATCTTAGTATATATTTATAGTATAAATTTAAAAAAAAACAATATGCTAAAAATTTCCATCATCATCCAAAGTTAGATCATTAGCTTAGTACTAAATAGAAATAAAAGAGGAAAATAACAGAAACACGTGTTACAAACCTTTCTTCCACTCATTTTCAATTTTTTAGCAATAGAAACTCTAATATAATAAAACAAAATTATAAACGAAATCATACGTTTATTGCAACTACAACAAACAGCGGAATGAGGCAACTTTAAGCTCGTTTCACTGATAATGACACTTGTTTATTTTTGACAGCTATGTTTCTTTTTATGCAATGGACATTAAAAAGGTATCCAAACACGATCCACTTAAAGTGAACTTGTTCTTTTATATAATTTTTAAGGCATTATAGGTTATGATGAAAATTTCCACCATAATGCAAAGAAGGATTAATGCAAATGTAAAAGTTGAATGCTGTCAAGATCATGAATATCAATTAGCATATGGAATCGAAATCCCAATACGAAACATTTAATATTTTTTAACCGTGATCATTTTACTACTTTTGGTAAATGAATTTGGCACATATTCTTCGTTAAGATATACATTATAAATTTTCTGAAGGTATTAAGTCCTTCTGTTAAATAATAATGCATTTTGGATTTTAAAAATGTCTTGAAACAGACTTTTCTGATTAAAATTTATGTAACACTAATTTTATTTATTTTAAAACTATGTAGTAATATTTATATTTAGACTAATATGTGTCAAAACATATATAAATTAACACATTCCAGAGATTAACACATTCAAGATTGTAAAATGTAAGGATTTTAAGATTGAGATTCTCGTAAAGATTTTAACTGAAATGTTCGTAATTTTTTATTAATAAATAACTATTTTATTTATACACTTGCCGCCAACCTGTCTAGTGGTTAGCGTACCTGACTACAGATGGGTGGCACCTGGGTTCGAATCCTGGCTCGGGCATGGATGAACTTTCTATTTCTCTCTTTCTTGTCTTTGTCCTTTCTTTGTGTGTGAATGGTTGCTTACCCTATAAACGGGTACCTATGGCATGTGTGTACTGAGGAAGTCGGACTCCACACCAAATATCGTTCAGTTGGAAAAGTGGAGCAGCGCACCCCATATTGCCAGTCTGGCTGGCGCACGACAACAACAACATTTATACACTTATCAAAATTTCGTAATAATTAGTGTTTTCTTTTCTATTAATAATGCTTATAGCTATAGTTTATTAAGAGATAAAAATTTAATTGCAGTACTTTATCATCCTTGTAAAATTAAACAAAACTTGTATTTTTATATATTTAAATAATACAGTACCTATCTCCTTTAGTGACATATTAAAAACTGATTGTATTGTATACAACTGATAACTTTAAATAATTTTTAATTTATTTGAGTTAATTTATTACTTATTAAGAGTTAATTCATTACTTAAAATAACTTTTTTCAAATTCGACAATGATTTGTATACTCTTTTGGTTTACGCCTTTTGTTCTTCTCGTTCATTAATTTTTGATGTTTTGTCTTATGGAAATTGGTAGTAAAAAATCCCATAGATTATGTTGTTAGAAAAATTAGTTTCTTTTTGGTAATTAATTATCTACGTATTTTCAGTTGCACTATGTACACTGAAGAAGTTTTAAAAGAACAAATGTTTAGTGAAATTTGCGCAAATAATTAGGTTTTCCATGCTCATTTTTTTTCTTTTCGTTTTTGGATTTCTTTCTTTTTTTAAAGAAAAACTCCGTTTACGGTTTTGTTTTGCCATGAAAAACCGCTACTTTCCCGATTTCTAAAGGATAATCCCGCTTCCGGATCTTATTTTTCTCTGAGAAGAAAAGATTCCAAACAAAAAAAAACTAAGAGATAAATGTTGAAACTTTTGATTTTGAAGAAAAAGAAAAAAAGGAAAAAAATGAGCTCACACAATAGCGCAAAGAACCCAAATTCCTCTTTTCTCAAAAGCAGGGGTTAATGAGCAGCATTAAAATAAATGCGAATTAAAAAAAAAAAGAATTCTTTGTGACGTAAGAAAAAAAGTTGGTGATCCTAAAACAAAAGGATTACGCCAAAGTTAATTGTGCTTTTAACACGTTTTCCTTGTTAATTTTTTTTTCCAAACAGCTTTCTTTTCTAAGCGTTTTTGATAAAAATAATGCTTAACTGGAAGAATTAACTGTGAAAACCACAACCGTAACTTGAGGGATTCTCTAAAGAGTTACGGAAGGTGATTAAGAAATTTAGACAGTGGTAATTGTCTGCCATTGTTTCTGTCAACAACTTTTAAGCGCAAGAATAGTAAGGACGATAAAAAAATTATCTTTTCAGAAAACACGGTTAAAAAATATGTTGAAAAAGGAATTGAAAGAAGCTTTTGTTTTAAAAGAGTCGTGGTTTCGCCATTGCATGTAATGATACAAAAGTAGAAAATGCGTCGTTCTGTACTTAAGTCTGTTGCTTGCATGAATAATTATCAGAGAGAGAGAGTTATAAATAAACACTGAAAAAAACAATGTACATTGATCAGTTATACAAAACATCCTTATGAGCAATAGATTGAAAATGGTATGAGTTGCCAAATTATAAAAACAAATGATGCATTCGCTTTGTGAATATCAAACTATTTAAATGCTGCTAATAAACTTAATGAGTTTGATTCATGCTGTTTT
The DNA here is from genome assembly GCA_026290005.1 of Latrodectus geometricus. NCBI lineage: Eukaryota > Metazoa > Arthropoda > Arachnida > Araneae > Theridiidae > Latrodectus > Latrodectus geometricus. Next base: position 8,408 of record JAPDSC010001997.1, read on the forward strand.
ACCTTTAGAAAAATAAAAAATTGTTTTTAAATTTTCTTATTAAAGAATTTTTTGTAACACTTAGCTTCTTTATAGAAGAATTCTTTATAATCAACAGAACTAAATTCTATTTTTCTAAAATCCATTATGATTTTCGAACTTTAATTAAACTATATTATATTCTAATTGTTATTTTTTACTTTTCAATAATCTTATTGTTTATAAATAGAGTGAAAGGAGAGAAAAGAATAGCATTTACAAGCAATTAGATTTGATAATTAGATTATTGTATCAGACATCAATTCATCAATTATGGAAATTTTCAGTCGAGAATGTGCGTAAGTAACTCATATAAAATTCTATTATATTTCAAACTATTGTAAGAGAAATTTTCTTTAAAACAATAGAATTATTATCTATAATAATGCGTTTGTGATTAGTAAAATCAAAGGTTGTTGGGTATAAGAATTGTTCAATTTAAGATACGCATGAATTAAAAGGTTATACTTCTTTTGCATTGCTAAGTTTTCGATAAAAAGTTTTAATAACCATGTTTTCTCACCCCCCCCCCTCCTAAAAAAGAAGTTTAAAACAAGATAATTCTATTTTTACATATAGTTTATTGCTTATTTAAAAGACATAGAATAATATGTCCCTGGATACAGCTTTTACATAATGGTCTCTCAGTAGTCTGGCTGTCAGAATTCTTTTTAATGCAAGGTCCTAGATTCAAACCAACCAATGTTGAACACTGAAAGGTGGATGTTTAGTTTTTACTTTATACATGCACTTTTGATGATGGGCTCACCGGGACCTGGTATTTAGATTGCCCACTTTGGAGTGGGAAATATTAGATAATTGTTGAATAGCCATTGTTGTTGAATAGCCACTAGCCATTGTTGAATAGTAGAAGATGGATGTTGTGTTTCTACTTCTTCAATGGTGCTTGGGAATTTTCGGTTTTTGTTTCCTTTCGGTGGGTTTAATGGTATCCATCGAAAGAAAAAGACCACGCAATTAATTAGCTTATCTCGATGATATTATAATATTTTGTTTGCAATTTTTAGATTTTGCAGTACTTTTGTTTAATTGACACGTTATGAATCATCTAGTTAAAAAGTATTAATGTAATTATTTTGCGAACTTCTTACAGAAAGTGTGTAACATTTATAAAGATATAATATTAAGACGCTTGAAAACTTTTATAATTAAATAGATGTAAATTTTTAAATATATCCAATTTTAAACATTCCAAATATTGTATGAGAATTCATAGGTCCCACTATTTCGAGGAATAATAAATCCATAATCAATAACATTATTTTTTAGAAATGTTTTAGATAAATAATCATTTTCTGAATATTGATTTCAATCAAAAGAACTTAAGTCAAACGAATATAGGAATTAAGATTTGTAACCTTTAAAAAATGTCAGTGTGATAATTTATAATATATTTATTTAGAAGTTCTCATGGCGACGTAAAGTATGTCGTGGTCGCAATGTCCTCCATGTTCCCATTCCAAATTAATGCCTCTGAGGCTGGTAGGAGCAAGCCTTTGGTCTTCCTTGGCTCCCTATATCTAAATTCAAAGACCCAGATGGTGCTGCCATCTATGAGCCAAAGTCGTACTTCCACCCTCGTAGATGGGAGCTCTTAAAAAACGGAAGACGCTCTTTCTGACTTCATTTGCCTAATCTCAGATGGGCGTGCTTGGCTCCACCAAGTGTAACAACAATAACAGAAGTTGTAATTTGATTGGTGTGCACTGTGATTCCTGCTGCTTGTTGAAAATCACTGTGAATGATTTGGAATGATTTCTCGCAGTTTTTTCGAAGCTCATACTTCCGAACACTCCGATCTCTTTTGATCAGTTTCTTCTTTACTGGCATTATAGCCCAAGTTAGGCCTTATCCTGCTGTGGCAAAGTTCCCCCAGACAGTTCTATCGAACTTTAATTGCCCTGTAGGATTTGACAGTTTAAAGTGTAATCTAAACCACTTCAGGTATCCAAGTCCGAGGTATTAATTGAATTCACGTGTTATTTACTTAAGACCCTTCAGTTGTAAGTTCGGCCATTTAATAGAACGAAAGGAATCTTTTATTTTTTATAAGTATGAAATCTCCTGATGATATCCTCCTGATGAAAATCCTATATGATAGTTATTGTATGTACTGAAAATATATAGATACGTCTTTCACAAGAAAAATGAGTTTTCTTAGTTTTTTTAAGGTTTTTTGTAAAATAAACTAAAACAAAAACGGGATTTTGTATACAAAATAGTGTTCTTAGAATTTTATTCAATTTCATTCATTCAATATTTTATTCTCATTCTTTGTCTTGGTCTGATTTTTTTTTTCTCTTTTGCAGGAATTTACTTTCTTAAGTTTTACTTTAAAGGAAACACGCGTTCTCTCGTTCACCACCGCAACTGCTCCATCATGAATAATCGATTAAGAACGGCAATAAAGGAAAGTTAAAGTTCCGTCTTTTCTAAACTAATATTCTGCAAGAAAGCCTTAAAGGGGAAGGACACTCATACGTCCCAGATTATTAGGTTATCGAACCGATGGCATGCCTCAAAGATTTTTCTTAAAAACGGAATAAACGTGAGTGGGGGGGGGGGGTGCGTCATAACCGCAAGCATCTTGATCGATGCGAGGACAAAATCAGCGCGGAGAAGAAATGCTACGAAACAAAACTCCCTCTTTCGCTTCATTAAAGTTGAGGGGTGGGAGGGGGGAAATATTCCCTTTTTATGCATAAAAGGGAAAAATCGATTATTGAACATGGGTGAAAACGGAAAATTTCCCTACTTCGATAGAATTTCGAATTTATGTTTGTGGAACTGATTGTTTATTATTATCTGAAACTGGAACTTTTTTTTAAGTGAAATAACATTGGACCGAATCCAACTGTAGAATTTTAATGTCAACTGTACCTGTGTGCTCTTTACATTACGTAATCACTGATATTCAATTTTAGCTCTTCTAATTAATATATGATTTAAAAATTGTTCAAATTTACATCAGTTTGAATAAGAGTTGTGGGCATTCATGAAGATAAAGATGAAAAACTTTTGAAATAAATCTTGTAGAAAATGCATATGTAGAATCACGTGCCAGATGGTTTTGCAAATCTAATTAAAACAGACGATGCGATTTGATTGTTAATGAGACTCAGTACCAAACAATGTCTCTTATGTAACTGCAACCGATGTCAAATAAATAAACAGATGATACTGATTTCTGTTTTGCATTGTTTGGAAAAGAAAGTAATATGATGCTTTACATTTTTACCAACAATTAGTCGAGTTGGAAGGCGAGTATTTTTTTTTTTTTTTTTTTTTTTTTTTTTTTTTTTTTTTTTTTTTTTTGTGTGTGTTCTCGTATATTCGTTTGAACAGTTCGTGGGTTCGAATTTCCCTTCATGCATGGATAATTTTGTAAGAATTTACTTTAATCGGAAATAAGTAGGTTTGGAATCCACTTTAAATTAAAGATCCTGAACGAATGAGCTGTTGAAGCCATGAAATCCTTGCAATTTTACAAAGAAATCAATACCAAAAATTGATTAAAATTGAAGGGATTAGTATTTACTATACTTCCTAAATATTCGGAAGATTTCATTAGAAAAAATTGTCCGAAATTTTTAGTTTAACAAACTTTTTATTGAATGTCTTTCATTGAAAAATATATTCTCTCTCCCTTAAAGAGTAAAATGATATATTACATTAGAGCTCTATAAATCTTTTCAAAAATTATATTAGAAATTTTTTTATATATATATACTAATATGAAATTACATATACTATACTAAGTTGCTAAATTTAGTTTAGGGTACTTCTATACAAAGAAAGAAATTTTTTTTAAAAGCAATAAGTTATGCGGAATTAAATATAGATGATTTTTTATCTATATAAATAAAATCTCCTTATTCTTTTGTCCACCCAATCTTTGTCTTGGGTTTAATTGTGTGTGGTTGCACAGAATGTAATGAAACATATCAGGATATCAGTTTTTAGATAACTTATTACCTTTCGAAATTTTGATTAAAACACGTGTAATTAATTTAAAATATAATTAACACTGATACAAACTCTAGGTTTGCTTATGCTGCAATGTAATTAATTTAAATCATGTAAAATTCCCTTGCGGAATTTTTTACGCTTCAGGAAAGAACTGTGCTCGCATTTGACTGACCATCTAACTGGAGCATATGGTTCGCACTCCAGAGCCCTCAGTCAAGAAAACAGGTTGTTGTTGCACCAGCTTCTCTGTATCAACCCTGTGCAGTTAGATAGAAGCAAACGTAATTTAGAAGCATGGACCAAGTAGAAGACTCCCCAATAAACTGCCTACTCCCTCTAGAGGTATCATTTCACATGGAGGACATTGCAACCACGACATATTTAACGAGCCCCAGCCGACATTAGCGAATGTGACGAATCTTTGTTTGGATTGGGACTCGAACTCACTACTTCCTGATAACGAGAAAGAACGTCCTAACCAAGCCGCGGCCCTTCAATGAAACAGGTATGGGCTCTGTTGGACTTGGCACCCCGATCTGTCGTTCCACAGAGTTTAGATTTTTAGATGTTTAGTGTGGTAGAGGGCTTAAAGCCTTTATTATTTTGAAAATGCTTTTAATAATTCCACCTACTTACATTGTCTAGCAGACAGTGTGGGAACTGAAAGCTATTGCGAAGCATTCGGATATCAATTGGAACTACCTTATTATTTTCAGTTAGTGCAAAAATATGTATTAATCGCTGAGCCACAAACAGATCAAACTAAGTCATTTTTATTTGTTAAGCCAAATAAAGTGATTCCCGGAAAAAGTGGGATATTTTGGTTGAACTATAAATGTGTCATCTCATTTACTGGAAACAACAATGATTCATGGTTAGCAAACAAAATTTAATTACTATATATATAAAATATTCAATAAAAATACCATAATATTTGCTTGATTTAAAAGGCATTGGTAAAGCATATTTAAAAATAATATAAAAAATGGCAGTAGAAATAATATTAAGGGAATTTTCATTTTGTGTGAATATATACTTCAATATACAAGGAACTGCGTTTCTTTTAAGTTCACTTCGCCTGGGACTGATTTATTTTCCCTAAAATGTCACCTTACTTAAATTGCATTCTAAAATCTTATCAATTCATTAGCTTTTTTCCCCTCGCTTCTTTCGTAATGTCTTTTTAATCCTTTATTTTTCCCTTTACTACCATTCAGTTTCTACAGAACCAAATAAATTCCACAATCGGGAGGGAAACTTTCCTCAACTTTTTTAGGATTTTTTCCCCTACCAACTGCGTTCTTCGATTCATTTGTGTGTAAACGAATAATTCTTCTTTTTATGACCACGATTAACAACAGTGTGGCTTTTAAAACCATCAATTCTCTTTGCGAAAGAAAAAGAACGTTTTTCCTTTCCACCTCCACCCCTTTCGACCGAATACGTAAAAAAAAAAAAAAAAAAAAAAAACCTTTCTTTGTCTCGCCAATTCTGCCAAGTTTGATATCCAGCAAAAACTGTTTGGTAGTGGTTTCGGGTTCTGACGGGTGCCGTGAATCAGAAAAGAAATTTGTTAGGGAAAGTAAAGATTGTGTGCTGTATTTTTTCCCCTTTTTCCCTTTCTTCTTGCCA
>JAPDSC010002000.1:0-19800 GCA_026290005.1 Latrodectus geometricus
TTTGAAAGACTATTCATCTTGTTATTGAAAGATATTTGATTTTTTTTTTATTATTTTAAAAGCTCTGAATTAACAAGATGCAATATTGTGTTTTTAAAATGTTATCAAACATTTTATATTTAATTCTTTTAGTCTTAGTCATATCAGCATTTCTTTCTCAAACATGTTATTTTGCTGTTGTTTGATATTTCTTGTGAACAAATATGCTACTAGTGATACATTTTAATGCCTTTAGCTACTGAGACATTGAAAATTGATTAGTAAGCTTCTATTGTGTTAAGATGCATTGTTCTAGCACAAAGTATCTTTTAACTATTAAATTTTTTGATGAAAGAGAAGTAATGACTTATGAAGTAATGAATTACTGGTGTATAGATTTTAATTAATTGGCCACTTTTTTACTATTACTCTAATAATGTAAATTACAAGTATTTCAAATTTTTCATTAATGCTTTAGAATTTTCAAAACTAAATATTAAAGGAATTTTATTATGTACAAGTAAAATGAACAGATCATTTTCATAAATGATTATATGTATTAAAAATAATAGTTTAGCCAGAAACATTTTTCTGAATCTCGTACCAAAATAATATCACAATTATTATTTAAATAAACCTCTCAGAAAAATGTGTGTAGTTAAATTTCTTAATTTTAAATAAAGTATTAAAATTATTAATTTTTTTGAAAAATGAAAAATTTTATAATATATTTAAAAAATAAATTTAATCACGTCTCATGCAGTTTTATTTAAATTGATAATTAATTATTTTTTATTTAAATATTGAAATAATACTGATATTTATTTATAAGGACTCTAATTTGATAGTTTTTTTTTTCCACTTATAATGATCCTGTGTATTTTTCTAGCTGTTCAAATTGTGTTAATAAATATATCTTAAGAGGATTAAATAAAACAGTTCCCTATGAAATTCCTATTTTTTTTTCTGGTGCTAAAACCTTGATATTAAAATTCTTTTATTTTATTCTTTAAAAATTTTTACAAAGGTTTTCATCACTATATGTAAAATCTTTTAAGTAGTCAGTACTTTACTTACTCTTTTTGCCATGCTTGTTGCTGTATTAAGTGCTGTATACTTAACATTCTAACCTTTTGTTGATTGGCTTAAGTAAATCCTATCTCAAGTTTAAATTTAGTAGTTCAGAGTCCACTTCAAGTCCTATATCTTAGTTGAATTAATCATTGTAAGTAAATAAGTGACCAAAAGAATCAAACATGTCATGTCGGATCATTTTATATCAATATCACATAATTTCCATATTATTAAAAATGCAAAATCGCATAGTAAGGTATACTATTTTAAAAAGATATTGAATGTTAAGCAATTTAATGGTAAATTTAAATAACTTCTTATTCAGCTTATGTATGTTCATAAATATTTGAATGTAAAACTTAAATAAATTTTATGGTGTATAACCCACTAATATTTTAGTATGAAAGACAAATAAATGTAAGCATTATAATTGGAATTCTGGTACAATACATAGCTTGTATACATTCTGAAGTATTCTATGACTTAAAAGCAGCAATTATACTTTTGTTTTCCCATGCAAACTATGTAGTCTCTATAAGCAAATTGAATTTCATTTAGTTTAAATTAAGTTGTTTTATTTTTCTTAAAGTATATGTTTATGTTTTTCTATTAAAATTGCATTATATTAAATAAAATTTATATCTTTTCCTCTTTTAGATTGATCGAGTAATCTTTTGCTTATTCTTGCGTATTGATGTTGCAATTTATGAATCTTTAATGCAGCAGTATTTTCCTATATAAGTGGTAATGAAATATTTTATTAAATTCAATTTGAATAGTCGACAATACTTCATTCAAATATAAATATTTGTTGTGCTTTGATTAAAGTAGAACATTTATTTTTATTTAACTCAGGTGTATTTTTCTCCTTCATTATTATAAAAATGTATTTTTAATATATTGATTTTTTTATGGGTATGTTAAAAGTGTCAAGTTTGTGAATTAAGATGTTAAAAAAAATTATAAAATGTTGTTAAATTAGTCTATTATAATATAAGTGTAACTAAAATGTTACCTTATTTTAAAAATTTCATAATAAATTGTTTCCAATTCACTGAAAACCAAATTTTGTACAATAATTTTTCTATTTGGTATTTTAAAAAATATGTTTTTGGAAATTGATAATAAACTCAAAGTAACTGAAATTTTTATAAGTTTCAACTAATAATCGTCTTACATGATCCAAATCCTGATGATTTCTATAAAAAGAGTACTTTTTAATGATTTAAATAGTACTCTTTCTATTGAAACATAAATTTTTACTGTTTATTATAATATTTTCCACCTATATCTCTAATGAATTGTAATAAAATATTCCAAAAAAAAAAAAAAATAGTTCTGCTTCATAATTTTTTTTCTATTTTTAAATTATAATGCATTTGTATTATGAGCTTTGATATTGTTTTCAATAATCAGAAATTAGCAGTATTAGATATTAATATCTAAGGTTTCAAATTGTAGTGTTATAATAAAATTAGAGTATATATTTGTTTCTTAAATTTTCATATCATAAAGAGTCTAAAGTTTCTTTGTAATTTTACAATTTTTGTGAAGAAAAAAATAAAGTTGTTGCAATTTCTATATTTAAATACCCCTGGTAAAAATTTAACTATGATTTGTATATAACTGAGCTTATGCTAAAACAGCTTTAGTAATTTTTATTGATTTTTCAATTTCAAAAATTTCATAAATGAAGTTATGCATTGCTTGCCATTAAAAACTCCATTATGCAACATCATGAAGGAAAGCCAATAAAAAAAAACTATTTACTTCAAAATATTACTGTAAAACATGAAGTCAAAATGATTAAATTTGTGAGCAATGTGTAATTTTACAGGAGTATAAAACTAGTTGAAGCAATTGCCTCCATTGATAGCTTAAAAAGGCCTTACAGGGTTACACATGGTGTCAAATTGCATTAATGAAAGAAATAGTCAACTCATTCCATGCTACTTCAAGTGTATGCCATACTTTTTCAACTATTGTAGCAGGGAAAGGAACTAATACATTTCTCAGTCAGTCCATTATCTTGCTTGTAGATGGAATTTTGCATGTCTCAGACATAATGCTCAATCATTGATCTTAAGTTGTCATAAATGTATCATTCGCCATTCACATTATCATTGATTAATTGTACAGATATGCAATTTGTTTATGCAATAATTGCTCATATCGTCACATTAGTTGCAGGGTACTACTAATAATATCAAAATTAACTAAGCTGTGAGCATTCTAAGAGCCTTTAGGCACATGGTCAACAGAATGCTACACACAAAACTGAGATTCCGATTAAATGATGATATTGAGCCATTCCTCTCTCTTGCTGTGTCATTAGATATTCCACAGTTTGTCTTTATGGTATATTATTAAGTTAAGCCAAGAACTGGTCCCCTTATACCGATATTTCATAATGCTTAAAACATCATTCAACTAAATTCAACAAATGATTGGCTATTGGATTTGCTGCAAATCTATTTCTAGACTAATGGGATATGATATGGTTGTACAATTTTTCATGACTGAATAATTTACGAGATAATCGTCTGATACTGACTGCATTTCAACCAGTGATTGGCATTATCCTTGTTAACAATTAATATTCTTGATAGGCAACAATGCTGATTCTATCAAATTTCAACACTTGTTAGTAAGCATTTCTTCTAATTTGAAACATGATGCTATATACTTTGAAAAATCTAACCTTATAAAGTGATTCTAAAAATGAAATCCACTGCACAAGTTCTTTTCTACAACGCTTCAAATATCATCCAAATGCACTAAAATTCTAGTCTAAGGACTAGAATTTTAGTGTATTTGGATGATATAGAACACCATATTCTAACCTTTTCTTCTTTTTATTTGATTATGACTTTTTGAATCAATATTATAATTAAAATGTTTGCATCCTAGGAATTGTATGGATCATTTGGTCTTACATGATTAGATTATTTATTAACATCCTAATGAATGTGCAATGCAATGATAGGTTATAGTTTTTCTAATTAGCCAGAAGACTTAATACTTTTTATTGTTGAGATGAAAATTAAGGGTTTCATTGGGTGTGGTTATGAGAAAAGGCCATGAGAATTTTAAGAAATGAAAATTTTATATTTACTTACAAATGCCTGACTGATTCACTCATAATCAATTATGAAGAAAAAAATATTTGTTGTAATGCAATGAAAAAAATACACATCAAATATTTTCAAACTTGAAACATTTTTAAACATTTACAAATTTAAAGGTAACAGATCTTTTTGTTTTCGTTTTTTTAGAACTAACACAGTTCAATAAATAAATAAAGAATGCTCTTGTTGGGTCAATATCAACAGTTGGTGACACTTTTCAAACTTTAAGTAAATTGCACTTGTTGCAAAGTAGCAGTTTCAAAATGATATAAATAAATGGAAATTATAATATTTAAAATAATTTTTGTGCTAATATTTAAAATAATTATTTCATTTGCTTAATAAATTAAAATATTTTTTATATATCTTAAAATGTCCTTTTTATAATTTTTGTATTTTATTTCCATATTTTTATATTTTCATTTGCTTAACTGTAAAAATTGTTATTGCATATTTAACTATTTTACTTTGAAATATGGAATAAAAAATTTAGCAAGCCATTGGGCGATTTTTGTATTGTGTTCACAATGCATTTTAAAAATACACTGAATATAAATTTTACTTTAATTTTACTCAACTGGAAAGTAAACAAAAATTATGAAACTATTTTTATATCCTAGTATCGCAGCGTAAAAAGTTGGAATAAATAACACGGTAGAGAATATGTTAGCTGCCTATCACGAGCAACAACACTCTCATATAGAAATAAAATTCTGTGGATTGTACTGCTGATTTATTAAGTTCACATCATGATTATTTAGAGAGCCTTAGTAATATATGCATACTTGATGGCAGTTCAAATTATTCACATTGAAGGAAAAACTATTTCTCATAGTTGTTGCTATAAGGCTTCTAAAAGCAATATATCCTTGGAGTTAGTGATTTTAACATTATTTGGTAAATACATAATTCAATGAAATGAAATAACACAAATTTAAACTAAATGCACAGGAATGTAAGCATTTTTAAGTTCATTATAAAATATTATTTTAATGCTAGAATTAAATCTGTGATGATTTTTCATACGGTCATATTGTAACTTTAACTGTTGGTCACATCAAAACTATATTCTTGTTCCTTAAAGCTATTGTGCTACTAATATTTTCATTTCTTGAATGTATGTTAATGATTCCTGTAAGATGATATTTTGAAGGACAATGGTCATCAGATTTTTACTAAAACTAAATAATCTTCCTTTAGTGACAAATTTCTTTTATAGTATTTAGGTTTTTGTAACAATTTGCTTAGATTCTCGTAAGATAAGAATATCTTTTCCAAAAAATCTCAGTTATTCTTTTAACCTTTCCTCCTGCTTATCTGGAGCATAGGAATTTTTGTATAATTAGATTTAGATAAAGATAGTAATGATAAACTAATGAGGAAGTAAACATATGTTACAATTACATCATTATTATTACCATTATAAGTAAGATACAGAGGGTAATAATTAACACATTTAGTATGTTATATGAGTAAAAAATTCATCATGCTCAGAATTGAATGATTTTGCTTGTGACACTTCTAAGAATATTTAAAATTTTTCATTCTTGACTGTTACATTTCATTCTTTCTTTGGTCTCATGATTTTCAATTTTATCTTCATATTCACTCCCCTGACAAAATTCCCTGGCATTGTCGCTAAAGGAGTCATAAAATTTATCTCTTGCTTATAAACATTTAAATGCAGCTAAGAAAGCTGCAATAAATTACTTATTATTTTGAGATATTATACTTTGAAAGAGGACATACAAAAATACAAATATTTTTTTACTTGTTTGCCATAGCCTCTGAAGCTTTAACTTCAAAGATCCCTCATTACTATTTGTGCTCTTTGATGAAAAACTCTTATTTACCATATGGTTGAAACACTATTAGAATTAAGTTGACTCTCAAAGTTCATAAAATGTTTGCACCTAAGAACAAACAGATTGATCCTGGAACATTAAATGTTTCATCATTATATTTTATTTAATCATAAATTTCAAATGTCTTAGAAGATATAAATTTGGTAATTTTCAGAACTACCAAAAATCAAGAAGGTGAAAATTTAAACTCTTCTTTTGGCTCAAACTAGCTAACAATAAAGATGAACTTGCCTTTCAATTTGATATGGGCAAATTATTTATTCCTGACAATATTTCTTTTCCTTTCTCTAATTTAATACATCCGCTAATCTTTTTCTCATAAAATTAGAATTAGCTCCAATATCTAACAATCTATATCTTTAATACAAATTTTCAAGTTTATTTTTAACTAATCAAATAAATATGCTTACAAATATAAGTTTACAGAAAATGAATCGATTTGGTTATCACTTGTTGAATGTTAGAAATGTGAAAAGGAAGCATCAAAACTAGATCAACTAGCATTAATGTTTACTTGATTCATTTCTTCAGAAGTTATATTTTTATTTTTACCCTTGCTTAAACTTTTTTGCTGACAATGGTAATGAAGTGTTATATGATTTGTAAACAGCAAAAGAATATTTATATTTACAATCACTCAATTTATCATTCATAATGGTTAAAACTGGAACTAACGAAAATTTGAATAACTCTTTTCTATTAATAGAGTTTGTAGCTTTGATTCTCGCTTAGGGTGTAATTGTTTGTAGTAGTTTGAAACTCATTTTAAATTGTTAATCCCAGTTTATGTGAGAACAATGATCATTGAGCAACAAACATACCAAGCATCACTAAGATAGTTTTATAAACAGGCCATTATACAAAGGAATGTTATGATTACATGAAATAATGCATTTAAAGATTTTTACAATTGCTGAAAAAACTCAACATTATTCTTAGAATAAATGTTTTTATAACTAGATCATGAATTATCAAGCATAATATAAATCAACATTTTTCACTAGTTTGACTTGTTTGAATCAATTAGTATTTTAAGCTATTTGCTTAGATATTTATGTAACAATTTGCTTTCAGAAGACAATCTTTTTTTTTAAAAAAAAAGTGTCTTTGAACCTGCTTCCTTGTGTTTAACTCGTTCATTAAAATTTTTGTTTAAGTAGGTCGACGTAGAGAAAGAGAATAATAATAAACCCATAGTTCTGACATTGAGATATTAATGACTCTCTGTGCTTTATATTTATAAAATAGATAATCTCTTTATGATAATTTTTATTAACATCGCTAATTTCTTAAAAGTTTTAAAATCATTCACTTTTAAGTGTCCTAACTTCTAGTAAGTTTAGATGCAAATTATACATTTTCATTAGTTTGATGCTGTGTTTGCCAAAAATGCTCTAGTCATATTTGTAATCTGGACTCAAATTGTCTTATATCTATTATGTTTAACTTTTGAATTAATTTCTTTACTTGTTATCCATTATAATAACATTAGTTATATTTTCATGTAAAAAATTCAAAGAATTTTAGGTTTGTATTTTTCAAGGAGATTTCAAAAAGTGAAAATCCTCTTTAAAGAAAAAAGAAATAACACTTATCTTAATTTTTGTAATTAAAGTATAAATAGTTTTAGTAAGAGAATCTAAAAACTTTGCTTCTTTCTTCCAGAATTAGTTTCACTTAATTTGCCAATTAATGCCCATTTTTGTTCATGAGGGCAATTAGACTGAAACATACAGTTTAAAGTAAATTCCAAATTATTGCAAACATCCAAATATGGAGCTTATTTAATTTCTTTTTTCAATGAGAAAGTTATCTAAATCATTAAGTGGCTTCTGATACTTTGTAAATATTCCACTTCCTTGAACTAAATAAGTTAATTTGACTATAGTTAGCTTTGAATTGTTTTTTTTTAATTACCTAATTCTATTCATCTAAGCTAATCCTCAAATTATTCATATTTACATATTATGAATGGAAAATCTACAAAATCATAGCTTTATTGTTGGTATATCAAAATTATTCACTCATCACCAAGTTTCCAAATCGAAACAAATCATTCTATTCATTCATTGTTATTATGGAACTCGGCAGTTTCTGCAGTGCAGAGAAATTAAGTTTTTGGTGCAAGTCAAACAGAAAAATGAATATGTTGGATAGATCAATAAATAAAAAATCATATTGAAATAAAAGACTTTAGACTTTATTGCATGACTATTAATTTCAAATCATTATCTTTTTGTGAGCTGTAGAATACATACATCTGTTGGGTGCACATATTAATATTTGCGAATGAAAAATTATGTCTTTTAGATGTCACAAAAGGCTTATTATGGTAGTGGTTCTTAAAGTGGCATCTGTGTCTAAAATAAGAGTATTTAAAGAGACTTTGGTTACATTACTGGGGTGCCCCCCCCCTTTTTTTTTTTTTTTTTTTTTTTCTCTTGGGAACAGATTTTCGTCTTTTGAAAATGTTCGAAGTTTAAATTATTTAAAAATGTATCAAAGGAGATTTTTTTAATTTAGTTTAAAATTAACTATCAAAAAATAATTCTATTATAGGGATCATTCAAGATCAGTTTTCTATAAAAGGGAATTCATCTGCAGTGTGATGATTATCATTCTATTCATGCAACCTGTGTATTGTATATATTGTGATTTGACTTGAATCGTTTTTGCCTGGAATTTATAATATTCCAAAAGCACATCTTGTAGTGTTAGTGATGTTAAGAAGTCCAAATTTTATAATTTTTTTACTAGATTTAGATTAAAAAACTGAAATGGAGATTTTGGAATTTATAGAAACCAATAAATATCTTTACATTTCTGTTAGGAATAAATGACATTGTTAGTTGCTTTAAAATGATTGGCTATTTACATAGTAGATATTGAAAAAGCTTATATTTTTCATTTCATGCTGTAGATAGATAAGTTTGGCCATCCTTATAAAATAAAAGAAATCATTATCGCAAAGCATTATAAGAATTATGTAGATTTCAAAACGTATTATATGGATTTTGAATGAAATAATTAAAAGTTTTACCAGGTTGTCTTATGATATCAATGAATCTCTTAAAGCAAAGCATTTATACCTGCTTTCATTTACACAACTTTTAAATTTTAATCCCTTATTTTTTTTTATTTATTTATTTTTTGGAAAAATTGGTAAAAAATTATGTGATATCTATGTTAAATAAGTTTAATTATAATCTAATCTATCTAGTTTTACTGGAATGGATCTCAAGTGGGCATTAGATATAAAATAATGTGAGATACAATAGCACATGTGTGAGACATGGGTATGTTCAAATTTGCAATTAACTTACGATAATGTCAGACGCAGACGAATGCATTAAGGGGTTAAAGCAAACTTAAATAATTTAGAATGGTTAAAAATTTATTTTTACAAGTCTTTTATGTTTGAAGACTTTCATAGATTAAATGATATATTGAAAATTAACTATATGAGTGTATTTATAAAACCTTAAGTTCAAGAAACCCCATAGATTTTTCAAATAAAAGCCAACTAACATATTTTTTTTATAAAATAAACCTTTTGTATAGAATTGAGCTACTAATCACAAAGCAGTTACCTCAGAATTTTTTATTGATAACATTATTACTTTTACTTCAGTTCCCAAAAATTATTTAGCTCACTAAATCATAAGCTAAGTATAAACTAGTTTGTTCATGTTAAAGAACAGAAAAACTTATCCAACATGTATAACAACTCATAGTGTAGATAAAAGCATTAGGGAATCTAATGGTTAAATTAAATAATTTTTTTAAAATAAATATTAAAACTTGAAATCAAGTTGAATATAAAACAATAATAAAATACATCATCAAAAATATGATTAAAGGTTTTGATGATGAATAGAATAAATTGATTATTTGCATTTAGATTCCAAAAGAGAAAATTTATCATTTGTATAAGTATATGTTAAAATGAAAGAAGTTTCAATTACAAATTAATTTAGTATTTGTAAGTTAATAACTGTTTATTCAATATTTATTCAACTCTGCATGGATAAAAAATTATGAAGAAAAGCTTCTCTCTGAAGAAAATAAGTATTTCCTTTAGAGAATAAGACAAAAGAAAATACTTATTTTCTTCAGAGAGAAGCTTTCATTCTTTTAATAGAAGAATTTGATAAAATGAAAGAAATAAATAGGAAGAATTATATATTACATAGTTCTAGAAGTTTTTCTTTTGGATTTCAGGTTGAATAATAAAATATTTTATCAAGATGTCTAGTTTGATATTAATGAATCTCCTAAAACAAAACGGCTGTATTTCATTCCAGCAATTTTTGAATTTTATATCAAACTTAATTTATTTAGATCTTTTGAAAAAAGATTTGAAAGGTAAAGAATCTCATAAATTATGTCATGTATTTAAAATTAACTAAACAAGCCTTTTATTCCATTAAGAAAAAACTTAGAATGAGCTATTGTTAAGTAATAAACAAGTAAATAAAAAAAAAGTGTATGAATAGGAAATGGAGTCTCTTTAATCAATCATGGAAATATACTATTTTGATATTTGTTGAACATGAAAAGAATAATTTTCCTTTAAATTTGTTCACAGTTAATTTTACTGCATTTTTAGAAATAAGTGAAATTTCAAATTTAAGGAATGTCTCTTAAACAGCATGTAAAGTAATATGGTAACATATTTATACCTGTTGGTACATCAGCTTATGAAATGTTACAAGTTTATGGAAAAAAATTTGTGGGCAAATCTGTTGTATGAATCACTTCAAATAGGAAACAACTATATATCTGATGACAAACTTACCATAATAAATGTTTCATTTTTTGCTGTAGAGCCAAAATGTAGAAAAGAAAATACAAGCCTATCAGATTTTATGAATTGAATTCAAATTTTACTCTTTGCAATGTCTGAAGAATTGGGCTGTTTGCTTTAAAAGTAAGAGGTCATACAATAGTTGAAATGTTGATTGTAACTATGGAGATAAAATACCCTGAATTAATTTAAAATTAAGTCTCATGTCTTCTTTAAAAGTATTCAAGATTATGTTCCAAAATATAAATACTATTTTACTGGAAACTTAATGATTGCATTTTTAGAACCTTTTCTTAAAGGTTCTTTTAATATTATGGATGCTATTAAATGTTATAATGTAAATGCATAAATAATGTTATTACTGATGACAAATCAATGTTAAATGTGGAAAATTATATCAAAGAGTCAGTATGATCAAGTGTTATTTCTTAAATCAAAACTTTTAAAGTAAAGATATCAAAATCAATTAATTGTCAAAAAGTTTTGAAGAAAGGAAACTTATCAGAATTTGTTTCTAAAAAAAATGGAATCATTTTCAATCAAATAGATTTTTACATCACAATTTATTCTTAACTGTATACATAAACATAGATTATCTGTGAGCAGTAAAAAATTAAGAAAAAATATCATGAAAATTTGTATCTAATATTATAAAGTCTAGCTGTACAAAGAAAATTAATATTTACAATATATTTTTTAAGAAACATTGATTTATAATATATATTAATCATATTGTAAAACTGTGTATAAAAGATTAGTTGAAATTTTATGTCTTGGTAATTTTTTTAAAGTGCTATACTAATTTATATTGTATTAAAAATGTTTCAAAACAAAATTGCTTAATTTAAAATGGCAAGTTATTAATTTTCTGTATAAGTAATTATATGTTTATCTTTTTCCCATTGATTTATTTTTAATAAAATTAACATTTCATATTTATTTTCGTTTACTGAATGTGTTGGATAATTTTGCATTATCTATGCACATAATAATTTGTGGGTGTTATAATGTTATTAAACTATATACTATTGAAATAAGTTCATTTAAACTTGAAGTGTATAGTTTCGTTTAAAATGGTGAGTCATTAATATTTTTTTGTGTCAACCACTTTAGTTTTAGTTATAAATTGCCTTATTTATTTTAATCCAAGATAATATTTGTCTGAAAACTTGTCTCAAACCTTAATAGCTTGGTTCTTACATCAATTATAGATATTTGTAATGGCTTAGAATCTATAATAAACTATAATTTTTTTTTTTTTTTTTTTGTAAGAAAATAATTTTTGTTCAGCAACAAATCAAATTCAACTGTTAAAAGTTATTGTTTTAACTAGATTTTAATTGAGTTTCATGCTTTTAACTTAAAGAAATTTTAAAAATAACTTATTTAAAATTTTCATTTAGATAAAAATTAATTAAAAATGTGGTAAAAATCTTAGACATTTGTTTTATAATGATTTTGTTGAATTACCACAATTTTATTAGGGAAATATAAAATTATTTATTTAGAAATTATAAATTTAATAAACATTATTGATTTCATAATATGTTTTTCCTTCATAATTTCTATATTTTATGTATGCTTCCCTGAAGTTTTGCATTACATTAACAATTATTTTTATTGTTCCACAATAGATAAATATGCTACATGAAGCCTTAAAAAGAAAACCTTCCAAGCATATCTGTACAGTTATCATTTCTTTATGTGTCAAATTCTTGTGATTGCTATGAAATAAATCTTTTAAAAATTATTACTTTTATTCATTAATTTTCATTGATTATGTATTGTTTACTATTTTATAATCACAGAATATTTCATTTGTTGTACTACTTAATATAAAATAGTATGTTTAAATCAAAGTATGTATCATTGAAACTCATTACTTATTATGTTTTTTATTTATGCGAAAATTAATCACAAATATTTTCATAATAACCATTTACTATAAAAAAGCTCTTTACTACCAGAGTGTAAAAGTTCTTCCTGTTTTTATTACCTGTAAAGAAGGGCACATAAATTCAAGCTAAACATTATCTAATGCTATGCATAATCCCATTACTATCTATGGCTTCACGCCATCCTTCTGGCTGGAGATGAATTCCAAATTATGGTATTTGTGACTAAAAAATTTTAACTTCAACGTCAGGTTGCAATTTTCACACCAAGATCATCAAAGATATTTTAACAGAAGAAATTATTCAACACATGAAATAGGTGATAGTTGGTGTCAAATCAGGAAAATAGGGAGAGTATGGTAAAATCTTCCAACCATAGCTCATTAACTTGGCAATTGATGCCAGCATCATTGTGGCCTAGGGTCAATGCTGCTGGCATATCATGATGAAGGGTTGCATTTGATAATTGATGAGACTTGGCCACTTTGCTGACAAATTTAAATGGTATGATTGAGTGACAGCATCTCTAAATGATTTATTACCACATACACTCAATAACATCTTGGAAGGAAAATGAGTTTTTGAAGTCCCTGTCGAGGATCAAAAGGGTGCACATACAATCCTATGATGCTTTACTTTACACTATGTAACCTACTTCAAATTGTGATAATTCACACCTATCACAATTTGGGTCAAGAATGGATCATTTTTCCACTGGAAAAATAAGAAAACACAAACAGAATGGTGGTTCATTCATCCTGTTGATTAGTTGTCTAGTTATGTGAAACCCAATAATTTAACTTTTCCATAAAAACTAAGTTAATCAACCATCTTCCGACAATTGCCATGTGTACATTGAAGAACTGCACTAATTTTGTATAATTTGTTTCGGATTGTTTCTTATATTCTAGTGTGGCTACTATACTCTTTTAATCTAACTAATAAAACATGTCTCAAAAAATATCTCCTCACATGGTCTTACTCTCTTTCCATGTTACACCCTCTAAGATTTTAAAAGATGATTCACTATGTAAGAGAAACAAATAATTTTATGCTAAGCATACACTCTTAATTGATCAATGATTTTGATCATTAAAATGTTGTCATGTGTGGCATCAATTTCAATTAAAATTTTCGTGTTCAAAAACGGGCAGAACTTTCACACTTATAAACAGTGCAGAGTAATCTAATAATTGGTAATGAATAGTGCATTAATAGTTATATTTTTAAATTTAACCATGCTTATTTAATTTTGTATAATATAATGATGCATTATTTATTTCCTAATATTGATTGTATTTTAATTACTTTTTTTAAAGTTTTGTGGAACATTTTGAATTAATAAACGTTTAATAAAATATTTTATACATTGAACATAAACATTATATTCTAAATTCCTGAATATTTTTAACATACATGGTGATCATATTCAAGCGACCTTATTGCAAAGTTATTTACATATAAAACTATTGCTGAGAAAAAAAAATTTTTTTGTAAATAATATTGAAAGGCTGGGAATTTATTTAGGGTAAGGGTCTTCAACCTGTGGACCATTGAAGGCATTTTAGTAGCTTCGTGTTTGAATTTGTGACAATTACAAGAAAAATTGCTGTCATATTTTGTCATAAAAACTTTTCTATTCTTGATATTTAAAACATGTCATTGATATGTTTAACAGCCATAGGCTTAAATTTTATGAAAATGACAAATTTTAAAATTTCTGTTTAAAATAATATTAATAAAAACATGTAAAACCTGGGAATTTTCAGAACAGAGTGAATTTTCATGTAATGGGATATATTGACATTTATTGCAACGAAATACTTAATCAAAGTGGATCTTGAGTATACTGCTACTAAGAATTGTAAATTAACAGAGTTATATTTTTCCTTTTGTTGCAATCAGTTGTCAAAGGGACAGGTGATTATAAACATTCTATCTGGTTGTGATAAAAAAGTTTGAAAAGAAGATAACTCACACTCGAAATATAGCTTTTCAACTTAGTAATAGGTACTCTTTGCTTATTGGCTTAATAGTTCATGCTATCAATTCTTTCTTTGAGCCTGGGTGTTCGCAATGCCTCATGATACATTTTAATTTATAGGTTTGGCCAATTAGTCTTCGTGTATAAGAAATCGAGTGCCAGCCAAACCGACATTCCACTTTTTGAAATTCAGAAGCCTTCATGTTCTTTAAACGAGTACACAATAGTAGGATGGAATTAACAATAATTTTTTATGTGATATTTTGAGTATATTGAAAGCTCGGTTGTCGGCAGATACTACAGCGAATGAAGAATCTGAAAGTAATGTTTGTGTTAGCTATACCTGCTATCAAAAAAAAAAAAGAAAAGAAAAGAAAGTGAGGAAAACTTTTTGACGATTGAAAGAATAAAATAATTTTTAATTCAGAATGTACTTTGTCCATCCTTTACCCAAATCATATCAAATGTTTGGTGTGACAGCAATTAGATGCTTGACGGATTTTGCCACGAACATATTCAATAAATTAAAAATCAAATGCAAAAATAATACATTTTATCTAGTAGCGATGAATGAATCAATAGATGCAACAGGTAGTGCATAAATATTGATTCATTGATTCGCTACTAGATAGTCATTTTATTCTTAAAGTAGATTGACACTTCAATATTAAGGAGAAACTTGTACCTGTAAAGAAACAGCCATTTTCTTTACTGGTGCAGCACGAAGTGCAGAATATTTTTGATCTTGGTACAAATTTTGGATGAACGTGCATTAGACTTAAACACAATATCTGTTTTTGACACAAATTTTGTTAAATTTATAAATGGTGAAAAATAAAGAGTGTATTGCCATATCTTCCTTGTATCTAGCCAAATATATTGAAAAAAAAGGAAAGGAATTCTTAATATTTTGTAATTTTTTTTATTTAAAAAGTATTTCAAATTATGTATTGGCTTTCTTTTAATGCCTAATATTTTACTAGCTGTGATCTTCAATTGCTTTTAAAATGTCAGTGTTACCATTTTTCATTTGTTACCATAATGATGCATTTAAGGAATGATTAATTTTTACATTTGAATTTTTGAGGAAGTACCATAACTACATCATTGACTTATGCTTACCAGTTGAGAAAAAAATTGAAGTAATCACATTTCTCAGATCTGGTTAGAAAACAAGTAGAAACAATGTTGATTATTTTCCACTATATCATCCACTTAGAAAATTTGTACAAGAAATCTTCACAAACTCTTGAAACATGTGATGACTTGTAAAGGTTTTTACTTTATCCGGTCTAAGGGACCAAATCTCAGACAATTTAATCAGATCTCAAGTGATTTGGCAGATTAATCTGGTGACATGTATATTACATGGAAGTATATTGAGATGGAACTGAAAAAATTGTTTCAGCACTTTGAAAAGCGAAGTTCATAAATATATAAAATTTATGTACACTGGATTTCGAATTTAAAAGAAATTCAAAATCAGATTTTTCAGTTTCCATGAGAAGGAATTTTTTATGACAATGTGTGTGTTCCTTATTTTTAGTAAACATTAAAGTGTTCCACCTGGACTTCGAGTAGAATTTATAAATTTGCTGCGTGACTAATAAAATGGAAGTTCAAAAATTCTAAATAAATTGATATTTTTTATTGAAATTAAAACACGCATTCAGGAATTCTGAAACGTAAATTGTCAGGTTTTCCATCTTTGACACTGTCAAAGATGGAAGTAACGTATTATGTAAACAGATTTTAATGAAATGATAAAAACATGGACTTGGCTGGCAGATATACAATTCAAAGAAACTGCCAATTGACATACTGGTAAAACCGGACATTTAAGTTATAATCAAGGGAAAAAAATGTCGAATTTATAGTTAATAATAAAGTAACTTACAGTTAATATTAGTGTTTTTTATTGCAAATGTATTTTGTAACAGTTCTTTGTTCTTGACAATCATTTCTGTTCATAATTATTAAAAAATACCTAAAATATTTTAATTCTTTCATTCAAACATTTCTGGAATCAATATATATATATATTAACATAGAATCAGTTGTCTTGTGAACCCTCTCTCTCTCTTCCCTTCTCCTATACATAAAAGTCCAAACTATATTATTTTTTGACAGAGGTGTGGCTGGCGGATCTTTGTGAATTTGTTTGTTGCCCGCGTGAAAGTGAATAAATCCTAGTTTATGGGAATAAAAAAGTACAAAATTTTGCCGTCAGTGATTGTTCTTTAATAAATTAAATATTTAATATATATTTATGATAGTTTTAAATTTTTATTGCTACGATACGTTGAGTATAATGGTCTTCATTAGCATCTGCCATCTGAAATCATAAGGTAACATGTTCAACAATTGACTTCAGCATGCTCTAGGAAATGATCAAGGATTATCATGTTCATGGATTATTTTTATCGTTATCATGTTAAATTCATGGATTATCGTGATGCTCAAGGTATTCCAATTCCAAATAAAAAACTTAAAGTTACAAAGATTGAAATCAGTGGACAGAAGCCATTTATCCCGAAGCTGGTATATATATATATATATATATATATATATATATATATATATATATATATATATATATATATATATATATATATATAGTTGATGATGCATTCTTCTGTAAAGTAATTTTAAGAACATCCTTAACACACACTCTGCCTAATATATAGAAAAGCGCCATCTTGTGTAAAAAGAAATAAAGTTATGGCAGATTAGTAATTTTATTCTATAATAATGATATATAACACCATTCTATAATTGAGTATATTACTGAATTTCTCGTTTTCAATTCCTGGAAAAAATGCTGATTGAAAGAAAATATTGTTATTTTTGTTGATTTCAACAGAAACTGTAAGGACGAATACAAATTTTCTGGTTTCTTAATTCGACAGTAGTGAGCATCCATTGAGAACTGTACAGATGAAAGTACTTCGTCTCTTCAAGGAATATTCGAAAACTGTTTTAAATAGGCTTCCAATTGCAGGCCTATTCAAAAATATTTTCGAATATACTTTAATAGACTTGTGAGAAATGATCTTGAATCTCACAATCTTGCAGAAACCACTACATATTTGAAACTTGTAAGGATAATTATGAACAATTGTGTAATGTGAGCAGAGCAGTTGAACAATGCATACTCAATTATTCTGCCACGTGATATTGCTTTGGAACTTTATTATTTAATTTATTATACATTTACAAATCTCTCATCAGAACGAAACACATAGTTAGAAGTCAAGAACAGATTTCAATATTCTGCAGTTGGATTGGGTATAGTGATTTAAGTGATCGACTTATAATCACTTCTCGTATTCTTTAAATTTATATAGGACTTGAATGTGTTTATCACTGTTTTCAGCGTATTAATGATTTGTAGTCTCATGTTGTATAATAAATTTTTCTGATTCTTTTACTTTATCGATATTTTAAAGCGCACACTATTAACACGAATACAGGTCACTCTTTTGCCTTGTATAATCAAGTACGTTTTCCGTCTCAGATCATAAGGTACTCAGTTTCAAAAATGATTTCAATGATCTTACAACCCACTCAGTATCTGCGAAAACTATTCAGCAATTACAGATTTTGCTTGAGTGAACTTGTGACGAGTTATTCCACTGGGCAGATACCTAGTTTAAGACAATTTCATTTTTTTGTAAATTTAGCAACATAAACTATATTTGTGATTTTTTGCTTTAATTTTATATTAAAAGTTTATGTGTGAATTATATATAATATAGTTAGAACAGTGGGAAGTTTATACAATTATATAAAAATTGTATCGTAGTCAGGTTAGTAATGGTTACACAAATGGTAGAATAAGCCGATGAAGGAATCAGACTCTCACATAACTTGTTAAATTTTCTTTAAATATTTATTCATAATATATGAATAATTATGATGAATATTTACAATGCCAATACAAATTGTTCATAAAGCATCATCTATCAACGTACGGGGCTTAAGAAAATTGACTTTTATAATTCCAGGAATGTTTCCCTGAAATTACAAGTCAAACGGCGTCGAATCAATAGAGGCGGCTCACTTTAGCAAAGTTTCTAAAACTCGGTCATCTAAGATTCGCAGTCGTTGGTACCTCAAGAATGCTTAGCGATCCTTTCCAAAGGTAACTGCTATAGTAAGAGGTCGTCGTCGGGTATCAGCCATTTGTGACTCAAAACGACAACCGACGTCTTATCAAGGGTATGGACTCGTCTTTTATGGGACACTTCTCGGTATCAGAAGTCAAGGCGAGAATCGCAGGCTGATCTGACCTCACACTGGTTTTTCTATATTGTTCTGTCCCACGTTATTAGGAATTCCAGAAACTTTTTGAACATTTTCCTTACGTCACTTCAGGACCACATACTTCCGGTCCATCAGGCGATTCAAAACCATATGCTACAGTTAAAAATATGCTGCACTCGGAAGTAATTAAAAATCAATAAAGGGAGGTCACAACTCTCATTAATTTGGTCTGGAAAGAGGTAATTTCTTCGAATTGTTGGTAAACCCTATCGAATGTCCAGTTGGTAACTGGATAGATGTTTCCAATTTTATGTAGATGAATCTAATTTTCCGTGAAAGACATAATGCCCACTTTAAACTTTTTCTGTAGTTCCAACGTTATCTCACACCACATCCAATGATTTTTTAGATACTGGTTAGTTCCGGGGGGTATACATCTGGAAAACATCATTCTCCTTGACTGATTAAAAGAGAAAAAAAGTCCATCAGATGCTAGAAATATCTTGGAGAGGTGGTATAAGGCATTAACAGTGAAATATAACACACACACACACACACACACACACATATATATATATATATATATATATATATATATATATATATATATACAGCGTGTTCCCGAATGCCGTGTACAAACTTAAGGGGAGGGGAGGTAAAGAATATCGTGAGGTGTCATAATTACATAGGAAAGCATGGGCGTAAAGGAAACCTTAACGAGATAAAGAGACACAAAGACAGTGAAGCCACAACACAGACTTGTTCGAAAACACCGGGCATTTCGGATCTTAGCAGCAGCGAT
>JAPDSC010002000.1:29800-42243 GCA_026290005.1 Latrodectus geometricus
TTAAAAAATCAGGAATTTCAGGAATATCAGGACAACTCCGAGCCCTGAATTTCTAAATAAATAATTTTATATTTCCCTAATAAAATTATGGTAATTCAACAAAATCATTATAAAACAAATGTCTAAGATTTTTACTACATTTTTAATTAATTTTTATCTAAATGAAAATTTTAAATAAGTTATTTTTAAAATTTCTTTAAGTTAAAAGCATGAAACTCAATTAAAATCTAGTTTAAAACAATAACTTTTAACAGTTGAATTTGATTTGTTGCTGAACAAAAATTATTTTCTTACAAAAAAAAAAACAAAAAAAAATTAGTTTATAATAGATTCTAAGCCATTACAAATATCTATAATTGATGTAAGAACCATGCTCACAAGCTATTAAGGTTTGAGACAAGTTTTCAGACAAATATTATCTTGGATTAAAATAAATAAAGCAATTTATAACTAAAACTAAAGTGGTTGACACAAAAAATATTAACGACTCACCATTTTAAACGAAACTATATACTTCAAGTTTAAATGAACTTATTTCAATAGTATACAGTTTAATAACATTATAACACCCACAAATTATTATGTGCATAAATTATACAAAATTATCCAACACATTCAAAAAATTATCAGTAAACTAAAATAAATATGAAATGTTAATTTTAATAAAAATAAATCAATGGGAAAAAGATAAACATATAATTACTTATACAGAAAATTAATAACTTGCCATTTTAAATTAAGCAATTTTGTTTTGAAACATTTTTAATACAATATAAATTAGTATAGCACTTTAAAAAAATTACCAAGATATAAAATTTCAACTAATCTTTTATACACAGTTTTACAATATGATTAATATATATTATAAATCAATGTTTCTTAAAAAAATATATTGTAAATATTAATTTTCTTTGTACAGCTAGACTTTATAATATTAGATACAAATTTTCATGATTTTTTTTCTTAATTTTTTACTGCTCACAGATAATCTATGTTTATGTATACAGTTAAGAATAAATTGTGATGTAAAAATCTATTTGATTGAAAATGATTCCATTTTTTTTAGAAACAAATTCTGATAAGTTTCCTTTCTTTGAAACTTTTTGACAATTAATTGATTGTGATGTCTTTACTTTAAAAGTTTTGATTTAAGAAATAACACTTGATCATACTGACTCTTTGATATAATTTTCCACATTTAACATTGATTTGTCATCAGTAATAACATTATTAATGCATTTACATTATAACATTTAATAGCATCCATAATATTAAAAGAACTTTTAAGAAAAGGTTCTAAAAATGCAATCATTAAGTTTCCAGTAAAATAGTATTTATATTTTGGAACATAATCTTGAATCCTTTTAAAGAAGACATGAGACTTAATTTTAAATTAATTCAGGGTATTTTATCTCCATAGTTACATTCAACATTTCAACTATTGTATTACCTCTTACTTTTAAAGCAAACAGCCCAATTCTTCAGACATTGCAAAGAGTAAAATTTGAATTCAATTCATAAAATCTGATAGGCTTGTATTTTCTTTTCTACATTTTGGCTCTACAGCAAAAAATGAAACATTTATTATGGTAAGTTTATCATCAGATATATAGTTGTTTCCTATTTGAAGTGATTCATATAACAGATTTGCCCACAAATAAATTTTTTTCCATAAACTTGTAACATTTCATAAGCAGATGTACCAACAGGTATAAATATGTTACCATATTACTTTACATACTGTTTAAGAGACATTCCTTAAATTTGAAATTTCACTTATTTCTTAAAATGCAGTAAAATTAACTGTGATCAAATTTAAAGGAAAATTATTCTTTTCATGTTCAACAAATATCAAAATAGTATATTTCCATGATTCATTAAAGAGACTCCATTTCCTATTCATACACTTTTTTTTTATTTACTTGTTTATTAAATAACAATAGCTCATTCTAAGTTTTTTCTTAATGGAATAAAAGGCTTGTTTAGTTAATTTTAAATACATGACATAATTTATGAGATTATTTACCTTTCAAATCTATTTTCAAAAGATCTAAATAAATTAAGTTTGATATAAAATTCAAAAATTGCTGGAATGAAATACAGCCGTTTTGTTTTAGGAGATTTATTAATATCAAACTAGACATCTTGATAAAACATTTTATTATTCAACCTGAAATCCAAAAGAAAAACTTCTAGAACTATGTAATATATAAATCTTCCTATTTATTTCTTTCATTTTATCAAATTCTTCTATTAAAAGAATGAAAGCTTCTCTTTGAAGAAAATAAGTATTTTCTTTTGTCTTATTCTCTAAATAAAATACTTATTTTCTTCAGAGAGAATCTTTTCTTCATAATTTTTTATCCATGCAGAGTTGAATAAATATTGAATAAACAGTTATTAACTTACAAATACTAAATTAATTTGTATTTGAAACTTCTTTCACTTTAACATATACTTATACAAATGATTAATTTTCTCTTTTGGAATCTAAATGCAAATAATCAATTTATTCTATTCATCATCAAAACCTTTAATCATATTTTTGATGATGTATTTTATTATTGTTTTATATTCAACTTGATTTCAAGTTTTAATATTTATTTTTAAAAAAATTATTTAATTTAACCATTAGATTCCCTAATGCTTTTATCTACACTATGAGTTGTTATACATGTTGGATAAGTTTTTCTGTTCTTTAACATGAACAAACTAGTTTATACTTGGCTTATGATTTAGTGAGCTAAATAATTTTTGGGAACTGAAGTAAAAGTAATAATGTTATCATTAAAAAATTCTGAGATAACTGCTTTGTGATTAGTAGCTCAATTCTATACAAAAGGTTTATTTTATAAAAAAAATATGTTAGTTGGCTTTTATTTGAAAAATCTATGGGGTTTCTTGAACTTAAGGTTTTATAAATACTCTCATATAGTTAATTTTCAATATATCATTTAATTTATGAAAGTCTTCAAACATAAAAGACTTGTAAAAATAAATTTTTAACCATTCTAAATTATTTAAGTTTGCTTTAACTCCTTAATGCATTCGTCTGCGTCTGACATTATCGTAAGTTAATTGCAAATTTGTACATGCCCATGTCTCACACAGGTGCTATTGTATCTCACATTATTTTATATCTAATGCCCACTTGAGATCCATTCCAGTAAAACTAGATAGATTAGATTATAATTAAACTTATTTAACATAGATATCACATAATTTTTTACCAATTTTTCCAAAAAATAAATAAATAAAAAAAATAAGGGATTAAAATTTAAAAGTTGTATAAATGAAAGCAGGTATAAATGCTTTGCTTTAAGAGATTCATTGATATCATAAGACAACTTGGTAAAACTTTTAATTATTTCATTCAAAATCCATTTAATACATTTTGAAATCTACATAATTCTTATATTGCTTTGTGATAATGATTTCTTTTATTTTATAAGGATGGCCAAACTTATCTATCTACAGCATGAAATGAAAAATATGAGCTTTTTCGATATCTACTATGTAAATAGCCAATCATTTTAAAGCAACTAACAATGTCATTTATTCCTAACAGAAATGTAAAGATATTTATTGGTTTCTATAAATTCCAAAATCTCCATTTCAGTTTTTTAATCTAAATCTAGTAAAAAAATTATAAAATTTGGACTTCTTAACATCACTAACACTACAAGATGTGCTTTTGGAACATTATCAATTCCAAGCAAAAACGATTCAAGTCAAGTCAAATCACAATATATACAATACACAGGTTGCATGAATAGAATGCTAATCATCACACTGCAGATGAATTCCCTTTTATAGAAAACTGATCTTGAATGATCCCTATAATAGAATTATTTTTTGATAGTTAATTTTAAACTAAATTAAAAAAATCTCCTTTGATACATTTTAAATAATTTAAACTTCGAACATTTTCAAAAGATGAAAATCTGTTCCCAAGAGAAAAAAAAAAGGGGGGCACCCCAGTAATGTAACCAAAGTCTCTTTAAATACTCTTATTTTAGACACAGATGCCACTTTAACAACCACTACCATAATAAGCCTTTTGTGACATCTAAAAGATATAATTTTTCATTCGCAAATATTAATATGTGCACCCAACAGATGTATGTATTCTACAGCTCACAAAAAGATAATGATTTGAAATTAATAGTCATGCAATAAAGTCTAAAGTCTTTCATTTCAATATGATTTTTTATTTATTGATCTATCCAACATATTCATTTTTCTGTTTGACTTGCACCAAAAACTTAATTTCCCTGCACTGCAGAAACTGCCGAGTTCCATAATAACAATGAATGAATAGAATGATTTGTTTCGATTTGGAAACTTGGTGATGAGTGAATAATTTTGACATACCAACAATAAAGCTATGATTTTGTAGATTTTCCATTCATAATATGTAAATATGAATAATTTGAGGATTAGCTTAGACAAATAGAATTAGGAAATTTAAAAAAACCAATTCAAAGCTAACTATAGTCAAATTAACTTATTTAGTTCAAGTAAGTGGGATATTTACAAAATATCAGAAGCCACTTAATGATTTAGATAACTTTCTCATTGAAAAAAGAAATTAAATAAGCTCCATATTTGGATGTTTGCAATAGTTTGGAATTTACTTTAAACTGTATGTTTCAATCTAATTGCCCTCATGAACAAAAATGGGCATTAATTGGCAAATTAAGTGAAACCAATTCCGGAAGAAAGAAGCAAAGTTTTTAGATTCTCTTACTAAAACTATTTATACTTTATTTACAAAAATTAAGATAAGTGTTATTTCTTTTTTCTTTAAAGAGGGTTTTCACTTTTTGAAATCTCCTTGAAAAATACAAACCTAAAATTCTTTGAATTTTTTACATGAAAATATAACTAATGTTATTATAATGGATATCAAGTAAAGAAATTAATTCAAAAGTTAAACATAATAGATATAAGAGAATTTGAGTCCAGATTACAAATATGACTAGAGCATTTTTGGCAAACACAGCATCAAACTAATGAAAATGTATAATTTGCATCTAAACTTACTAGAAGTTAGGACACTTAAAAGTGAATGATTTTAAAACTTTTAAGAAATTAGTGATGTTAATAAAAATTATCATAAAGAGATTATCTATTTTATAAATATAAAGCACAGAGAGTCATTAATATCTCAATGTCAGAATTATGGGTTTATTATTATTCTCTTTCTCTACGTCGACCTACTTATACAAAAATTTTAATGAACGAGTTAAACACAAGGAAGCAGGTTCAAAGACATTTTTTTTTAAAAAGATTGTCTTCTGAAAGCAAACTGTTACATAAATATCTAAGCAAATAGCTTAAAATACTAATTGATTCAAACACGTCAAATTAGTGAAAAATGTTGATTTATATTATGCTTGATAATTCAAGATCTATTTATAAAAACATTTATTCTAAGAATAATGTTGAGTTTTTTCAGCAATTGTAAAAATCTTTAAATGCATTATTTCCAGTAATCATAACATTCCTTTGTATAATGGCCTGTTTATAAAACTATCTTAGTGATGTTTGGGTATGTTTGTAGCTCAATGATCATTGTTCTCACATAAACTGGGATTAACAATTTAAAATGAGTTCCAAACTATTACATCCTAAGCAAAAATCAAAGCTACAAACTCTATTAATAGAATAGAGTTATTCAAATTTTCGTTAGTTCCAGTTTTAACCATTATGAATGATAAATTGAGTGATTGTAAATATAAATATTCTTTTGCTGTTTACAAATCATATAACACTTCATTACCATTGTCAGCAAAAAAGTTTAAGCAAGGGTAAAAATAAAAATATAACTTCTGAAGAAATGAATCAAGTAAACATTAATGCTAGTTGATCTAGTTTTGATGCTTCGTTTTCACATTTCTAACATTCAACAAGTGATAACCAAATCGATTCATTTTCTGTAAACTTATATTTGTAAACATATTTATTTGATTAGTTAAAAATAAACTTGAAAATTTGTATTAAAGATATAGATTGTTAGATATTGGAGCTAATTCTAATTTTATGAGAAAAAGATTAGCAGATGTATTAAATTAGAGAAAGGAAAAGAAATATTGTCAGGAATAAATAATTTGCCTTTATCAAATTGAAAGGCAAGTTCATCTTTATTGTTAGCTAGTTTGAGCCAAAAGAAGAGTTTAAATTTTCAGCTTCTTGATTTTTGGTAGTTCTGAAAATTACCAAATTTATATCTTCTAAGACATTTGAAATTTATGATTAAATAAAATATAATGATTAAACATTTAATGTTCCAGGATCAAGCTGTTTGTTCTTAGGTGCAGAAACATTTTATGAACTTTGAGAGTCAACTTAATTCTAATAGTGTTTCAACCATATGGTAAAAAAGAGTTTTTCATCAAAGAGCACAAATAGTAATGAGGGATCTTTGAAGTTAAAGCTTCAGAGGCTATGGCAAACAAGTAAAAAAATATTTGTATTTTTGTATGTCCTCTTCCAAAGTATTATATCTCAAAATAATAAGTAATTTATTGCAGCTTTCTTAGCTGCATTTAAATGTTTATAAGCAAGAGATAAATTTTATGACTCCTTTAGCGACAATGCCAGGGAATTTTGTTAGGATTAATAGGAGGGAAAACGAAGCTCAAATATGTATTTGAGAGTGAATATGGAGATAAAATTGAAAATCATGAGGTTAAAGAAAGAATCAAATGTAACAGTCAAGAATGAAAAATTTTAAATATTCTTAGAAGTGTCACAAGCAAAATCATTCAATTCTGAGCATGATGAATTTTTTCTCATATAACATACTAAATGTGTTATTACCCTCTGTATCTTACTTATAATGGTAATAATAATGATGTAATTGTAACATATGTTTACTTCCTCATTGGTTTATCATTACTATCTTTATCTAAATCTAATTATACAAAAATTCCTATGCTCCAGATAAGCAGGAGGAAAGGTTAAAAGAATAACTGAGATTTTTTGGAAAAGATATTTTTATCTTACGAGAATCTAAGCACATTGTTACAAAAACCTAAATACTATAAAAGAAATTAGTCACTAAAGGAAGATTATTTAGTTTTAGTAAAAACCTGATGACCATTGTCCTTCAAAATATCATCTTACAGGAATCATTAACATACATTCAAGAAATGAAAATATTAATAGCATAATAGCTTTAAAGAACAAGAATATAGTTTTGATGTGACCAACAGCTAAAGTTACAATATGACCTTATGAAAAATCATCACAGATTTAATTCCAGCATTAAAATAATATTTTATAATGAACTTAAAAACGCTTACATTCATGTGCATTTAGTTTGAATTTGTGTTATTTCATTTCATTGAATTATGTATTTACCAATTAATGTTAAAACCACTAACTACAAGGATATATTGCTTTTAGAAGCCTTATAGTAACAACTATGAGAAATAACTTTTCCTTCAATGTGAATAATTTGAACTGCCATCAAGTATGCATGTATTACTAAGGCTCTCTAAATAATCATGATGTGAACTTAATAAATCAGCAGTACAATCCATGGAATTTTATTTCTATATGAGAGTGTTGTTGCTCGTGATAGGCACCTAACATATTCTCTACCATGTTATTTATTCCAACTTTTTACGCTGCGATACTAGGATATAAAAATAGTTTCATAATTTTTGTTTACTTTCCAGTTGAGTAAAATTAAAGTAAAATTTATATTCAGTGTATTTTTAAAATCCATTGTGAACACAATACAAAAATTGCCCAATGAATTGCTAAATTTTTTATTCCATATTTCAAAGTAAAATAGTTATAGTTAAATATGCAATAACAATTTTTACAGTTAAGCAAATGAAAATATGAAAACATGGAAATAAAATATAAAAATTATAAAAAGGACATTTTAAGATATAGAAAAATTATTTTAATTTATTAAGCAAATGAAATAATTATTTTAAATATTAGCACAAAAATTATTTTAAATATTATAATTTCCATTTATTTATATCATTTTGAAACTGCTACTTTGCAACAAGTGCAATTTATTTAAAGTTTGAAAAGTGTCACCAACTGTTGATATTGACCCAACAAGAGTATTCTTTATTAATTTATTGAACTGTGTTACTTCTAAAAAATGAAAACAGAAAGACAGATCTGTTACCTTTAAATTTGTAAATGTTTAAAACATGTTTCAAGTTTGAAAATATTTGATGTGTATTTTCTTCATTGCATTACAACAAATATTTTTTTTTTCACAATTGATTATGAGTGAATCAATCAGGCATTTTTAAGTAAACATAAAATTTTCATTTCTTAAAATTCTCATGGCCTTTTCTTATAACCACACCCAATGAAACCCTTAATTTTCATCTCAACAATAAAAAGTATTAAGTCTTCTGGCTAATTAGAAAAACTATAAACTATCATTGCATTGCACATTCATTAAGATGTTAATAAATAATCTAATCATGTAAGACCAAATGATCCATACAATTCCTAGGATGCAAACATTTTAATTATAATATTGATTCAAAAAGTCATAATCAGATGAAAAGAAGAAAAGGTTAGAATATGGTGTTCTATATCATCCAAATACACTAAAATTCTAGTCCTTAGACTAGAATTTTAGTGCATTTGGATGATATTTGAAGCGTTGTAGAAAAGAACTTGTGCAGTGGATTTCATTTTTAGAATCACTTTATAAGGTTAGATTTTTCAAAGTATATAGCATCATGTTTCAAATT
Organism: Latrodectus geometricus; assembly: GCA_026290005.1. Lineage (NCBI taxonomy): Eukaryota > Metazoa > Arthropoda > Arachnida > Araneae > Theridiidae > Latrodectus > Latrodectus geometricus. Next base: position 38,542 of record JAPDSC010002000.1, read on the forward strand.
AGAAGAAATGCTTACTAACAAGTGTTGAAATTTGATAGAATCAGTATTGTTGCCTATCAAGAATGTTAATTGTTAACAAGGATAATGCCAATCACTGGTTGAAATGCAATCAGTATCATACGATTATCTCGCAAATTATTCAGTCATGAAAAATTGTACAACCATATCATATCCCATTAGTCTAGAAATAGATTTGCAGCAAATCTAATAGCCAATCATTTGTTGAATTTAGTTGAATGATGCTTTAAGCATTATGAAATATCGGTATAAGGGGACCAGTTCTTGGCTTAACTTAATAATATATCATAAAGACAAAGTGTGGAATATCTAATGACACAACAAGAGAGAGGAATGGCTCAATATCATCATTTAATCTGAATCTCAATTTTGTGTGTAGCATTCTGTTGACCATGTGCCTAAGGGCTCTTAGAATGCTCATAGCTTATTTAATTTTGATATTATTAGTAGTACCCTGCAGCTAATGTGACGATATGAGCAATTATTGCATACACAAATTGCATATCTTTACAATTAATCAATGATAATGTGAATGGCGAATGATACATTTATGACAACTTAAGATCAATGATTGAGCATTATGACTGAGGCATGCAAAATTCCATCTACAAGCAAGATAATGAACTGACTGAGAAATGTATTAGCTCCTTTCCCTGCTACAATAGTTGAAAAAGTATGGCATACACTTGAAGTAGCATGGAATGAGTTGACTATTTCTTTCATTAATGCAATTTGACACCATGTGTAACCCTGTAAGGCCTTTTTAAGCTATCAATGGAGGCAATTGCTTCAACTAGTTATATACTCCTGTAAAATTACGCATTGCTCACAAATTTAATCATTTTGACTTCATGTTTTACAGTAATATTTTGAAGTAAATAGTTTTTTTTAATTGGCTTTCCTTCATGATGTTGCATAATGGAGTTTTTAATGGCAAGCAATGCATAATTTCATTTGTGAAATTTTTGAAATTGAAAATCAAGAAAAATTACTAAAGCTGTTTTAGCATAAGCTCAGTTATATACAAACCATAGTTAAATTTTTACCAGGTATATTTAAATATAGAAATTGCAACAACCTTATTTTTTTCTTCACAAAAATTGTAAAATTACAAAGAAACCTTTAGACTCTTTATGATATGAAAATTTAAGAAAAAAATATATACTCTAATTTTATTATAACACTACAATTTGAAACCTTAGATATTAATATCTAATACTACTAATTTCTGATTATTGAAAACAATATCAAAGCTCATAATTCAAAAGCATTATAATTTAAAGAAAGAAAAAAAATTATGAAGCAGAACTATTTTTTTGGAATATTTTATTACAATTCATTAGAGATATAGGTGGAAAATATTATAATAAACAGTAAAAATTTATGTTTCAATAGAAAGAGTACTATTTAAATCATTAAAAAGTACTCTTTTTATAGAAATCATCAGGATTTGGATCATGTAAGACGTTTATTAATTGAAACTTATAAAAATTTCAGTTACTTTGAGTTTATTATCAATTTCCAAAAACATATTTTTTAAAATACCAAATAGAAAAATTACTATACAAAATTTGGTTTTCAGTGAATTGGAAACAATTTATTATGAAATTTTTAAAATAAGGTAACATTTTAGTTACACTTACATTATAATAGACTAATTTAACAACATTTTATAATTTTTTTTAACATCTGAATTCACAAACTTGACACTTTTAACATACCCATAAAAAAAATCAATATATTAAAAATACATTTTTATAATAATGAAGGAGAAAAATACACCTGGGTTAAATAAAAATAAATGTTCTACTTTAATCAAAGCACAACAAATATTTATATTTGAATGAAGTATTGTCGACTATTCAGATTGAATTTAAAAAAATATTTCATTACCACTTATATAGGAAAATACTGCTGCATTAAAGATTCATAAATTGCAACATCAATACGCAAGAATAAGCAAAAGATTACTCGATCAATCTAAAAGAGGAAAAGATATAAATTTTATTTAATATAATGCAATTTTAATAGAAAAACATAAACATGCTTTAAGAAAAATAAAACAACTTAATTTAAACTAAATGAAATTCAATTTGCTTATAGAGACTACATAGTTTGCATGGGAAAACAAAAGTATAATTGCTGCTTTTAAGTCATAGAATACTTCAGAATGTATACAAGCTATGTATTGTACCAGAATTCCAATTATAATGCTTACATTTATTTGTCTTTCATACTAAAATATTAGTGGGTTATACACCATAAAATTTATTTAAGTTTTACATTCAAATACTTATGAACATACATAAGCTGAATAAGAAGTTATTTAAATTTACCATTAAATTGCTTAACATTCAATATCTTTTTAAAATAGTATACCTTACTATGCGATTTTGCATTTTTAATAATATGGAAATTCTGTGATATTGATATAAAATGATCCGACATGACAGGTTTGATTCTTTTGGTCACTTATTTACTAACAATGATTAATTCAACTAAGATATAGAACTTGAAGTGGACTCTGAACTACTACATTTAAACTTGAGATAGGATTTACTTAAGCCAATCAACAAAAGGTTAGAATGTTAAGTATTCAGCACTTAATACAGCAACAAGCATGGCAAAAAGAGTAAGTAAAGTACTGACTACTTAAAAGATTTTACATATAGTGATGAAAACCTTTATAAAAATTTTTAAGGAATAAAATAAAAGAATTTTAATACCAAGGTTTTAGTACCAGAAAAAAAAAATAGGAATTTCATAGGGAACAATTTTATTTAATCCTCTTAAGATGTATTTATTAACAAAATTTGAACAGCTAGAAAAATACACAGGATCATTATAAGTGAAAAAAAAAATATCAAATTAAAGTCCTTATAAATAAATATCAGTATTATTTCAATATTTAAATAAAACATAATTAATTATCAATTTAAATAAAACTGCATGAGATGTGATTAAATTTATTTTTTAAATATATTATAAAAATTTTTCATTTTTCAAAAAAATTAATAATTTTAATCTTTTATTTAAAATTAAGAAATTTAACTATACACATTTTTCTGAGAGGTTTATCAAAATAATAATTGTGATATTATTTTGGTATGAGATTCAGAAAATTGTTTCTGGCTTAACATTATTTTTAATACATATAATCATTTATGAAAATGATCTGTTCATTTTACTTGTACAAAATAAAATTCCTTTACTATTTAGTTTTGAAAATTCTAAAGCATTAATGAAAAATTTGAAATACTTGTAATTTACATTATTAGAGTAATAGTAAAAAGTGGTCAATTAATTAAAATCTATACACCAGTAATTCATTACTTCATAAGTCATTACTTCCCTTTCATCAAAAAATTTAATAGTTAAAAGATACTTTGTGCTAGAACAATGCATCTTAACACAATAGAAGCTTACTAATCAATTTTCAATGTCTCAGTAGCTAAAGGCATTAAAATGTATCACTAGTAGCATATTTGTTCACAAGAAATATTAAACAACAGCAAAATAACATGTTTGAGAAAGAAATGCTGATACGACTAAGACTAAAAGAATTAAATATAAAATGTTTGATAACATTTTAAAAACACAATATTGCATCTTGTTAATTCAGAGCTTTTAAAATAATAAAAAAAATCAAATATCTTTCAATAACAAGATGAATAGTCTTTCAAA
>JAPDSC010002001.1:0-27256 GCA_026290005.1 Latrodectus geometricus
TTTAGTGTTAAATATATTTTATCAAACAAAATAGTTAATTCTAAAATTTATAAGCTGCAAACAAGTAAATAACTTTGAAAATTTGAAATTATCAGGATCTAAAATATTTTTTTATAGTTAGATTTCTTATAATTTCCTACAATTCCAATTGACAACTAGTAACTGCTTTTAGTAGAATAAAAAGAAAATACAAAATACGATGTATTGAAATATATATTAGTAAATGCACATTATAATTAAAAATAGTAAGGTTCAACATAAGAGAAGTGCTTAAATTATAATAAAAAGAATAGTAACATAATCAATAGAAATTCTATCCAACATATTTTTAAAATTTTCTAAAGAATTTACATGATGCTTTTTAAACGTACTTTACTATTTAACAATATTTAGAAAGTGAATAATATTAATAATTTTAAAGAGTAGTTACGACATCTTATTATAACCCATTGGAGGAGTGTGGGGCAGAGTCAATTTATACTTCAAAAATCAGTAAGTCTGGGAAGCTATTTATTTACAATCTTCCAGTACCCTCCTGTCTGAGAATATGCATTATTTTTCACCTATCTTTCTTTTCTTTGTTTGAAGCATTCTTGGATTTCATATTTGTACTAGAGAAACTCTGCTCCATGTGACTAGTGTTGCTTTAAAGAAAATTTTTATTTATAAACAATGGGGTAGAAATGTAAATCAACAGAGTATGAAAAAGTGATGAAACTATCAGATGAAGTTGAATTTTGTGCAGAAGATATTGATCAAGCTAATGAGGATGAACCCAAAGAAAAAATATATAGTTTTCAGAATAGTGATAGGAAATTTGAGCAGAGCAATGAAAGTAATGAAAAATTTGAAATAAGAGAAAACAAATTTATAAGAAAAAAGCAAAATAAAGAAAAATTTAATGAGAAAACAATAAGAGCCTAAAAATTTGGTGATTGATGAAATTGATAAGAAAAACTAGAAATTATTCACTTATATAATGCAATAAAAGGAGGTGTGAATACAGTAGATTAAAGGACTATCATATTCTACAAACAACTCAACAAACCAAGATCATTGTTGATTGTTTTTATCGCAAATTGAACATCAAAAAATTCAATATCAGAGTTGTTCTCATGTTAACAAAGAATCCTCTAAAGTAATATGTAACAAAAGATAATTCTTTAAAAATGAAATAGTATTTCTTATAAGGCCTTATATAAAAACTGTGCAAATGCTTTCTACTGAGTTCTGCAAAAAATCACTAAAGCTAATTCAAGTGGACCAGAAGGTATTCAATATCCAACAAAAAGTCCAAAACCTGAAAAAAACTGATGTGTTGTGTCCATGATCCAAAAATATTGAAGTTACAATTTCTTGAACAAAGCATAATAGTTTTATATGAAAAATTAATTCATCTCATGTTTTACATGTGAGCATATCAATTATTTATCTTTTATATAAGCATATAATTTCTTGTATATAATTCACAAGTGTTTTTTAGAGTAAAAAAAAAAGTGTTGCATAATCTACAGTAGCGTATAATCCATGGCAATATTTTTTGGTGAATAGTCAAAAATATACATGGCTGATAATATGAATGTCACATAAAAAAAATGCACAATATGATTAGAATAAACATATATCTTGTAGAATGATTCATGATAATATTAAAACTTAAACTATGTCTTTTCTTTGTAAATTAAAATCATCAATTAGATAGATCTTAATAACTTACATATTATAATAAAGAATAATAATATGATACAGAAATAAACCTTTATTATAAAGATTTCTTCGGATCTACTTCATCACAAAGTGCTATAAACTGAGATGAAAGCACAGGATCAAACAAGAGCAATAATTCTGAGAAGATTCTAGTAAAATTCCTAGATTTTTAGTTTTTAAAAACTTTTAAAGCGATGTTAAGCATATTTTAAAAATAAAATATAGTTTCATTAATAATTAAATGAAAAAGATTGATTATTTTTTAACTGCTGAATATTGGATACATTTTTCTTTTGTATCATGCATACTTTGTTTTTCACTTCACATTAATAGGTTTGTCGCCACTTTTTATATTTGTTTTTGCTATAACTTTTACTTTAAAATCTGCTGAGTAACTTAAACATTTTCGTTCCCATATGACAATATACAAATTTGAATACTTTTAAAATGAAACAGATCACATCAAGACAAAATGCAAAACGAATTGCAACTGTAATATCTTTCCGAAGAACCAAATTCATTCTTGAAATTAATTGGACAACATTTATTATAGCTGAAATAAGTCAGCCGTGTTGTGGCACCACATGATTCTTTATTTAATGAAACAATCAGTATTTCTTTCAAAGCTTTCATGATGGAGACTGTTTTTTATCAGATTATCCACAGCAGCATATAATATGCACAACAAAATTCAAAACTTTTTAAACACATAATATGACGATTATACACAGGAAAATACAGTAATTCTGCTTTCATAATTTATGAATGTTTTATCTTTTTAAATATTGAAAAACCTTTTGTAAGACCAGAATTATACAGTTTCACAATTAAATAGTGCAATCATTGCTTATAAATCTTAAAAATATTATTTTATTCTAACTCATTTTTTTTTTAAATAAAATTGACTGGTGTGCACCACAGTCAGACACACTGACACAAATGTTAATATGCCTTCTGCTTAAGTTATCATAAGTTAATTAACTTATGATTAATTTTTTTAATTACACAATTCTTAGAACTATATATTAAATAAATAATCATCACTGGATATTATTACTTCACTAAGTAAAAGTTAGGAGATTGTACAAATGAAATTTTAACTGGTTTACCCAAATGGTGCCAAAATGATAAATATTAGTTAGATAAAAACAAGTTTCACTAAAAAGATTGCAAAACAAATTTCATTACTGAACAAAATTATAAAATATAATCTCCTTCTATAATCATACTTTAGTTTTAGGCATTTTCAAATTAATTTATAATAGTTTGATACATTTCAAAACAAAAATCTTTTGTGCAGTACATTTATTAATTATTGAAGTAATCCTAGAAACTTATTTTAATGAGCAAGCAAATTACCTTTGAAATCTTAATAGATTTATCATGTTGCATGTTCACAGCAAGTTCTTCCCAAGTACCAGCCATTTTCTGACAATGGCCACACCAAGGTGCATAAAATTTAACAAAATGCATTCCATAATCTAAGGTTTGATGGAAATCTTCATCAGTCAACTGCAATGCAGCAACACTAGGTACCACAATTAAAGTATCCTGTGATGACTAAAAATACAGAATTTTATTATATTAATAAGAGACAATTAACGTAGATTAAAAAAAATATATATAAGATAGAAAATTGTAAAATTAACAAAATTAATGTATTTTATTACTTTATGAATAAAATTACTATAAAATTATTGTGACTAGTATTATTTATTTTATAATTTTTAGATATTTCTATAATGCTGATCTTCAAAAATAACATCTTGCACAACTAAACAGTAGAAATGATATTTATCATGACACATTAGAACCCAGGAAACATTTTTGGAACTTAGCTTAACTTGAATACTCAAAAGCTTCAACAAATCAGATTCTTTAATCCAGAAAGAAAGAAATTTTGCCAACAAATAAGTCAAAATTAGTTTCCAACTATCAGATTTGCATTTAATTTTTCCACGTTATGATTAGCAACAGAATTATAATTTAAGCTTTTAATAATGAAATGATCTTCATTTAGGGAAATTTTCATAACAAGCTTTTCAACATATTATTTTAAAAATTTGATGGAAACTGCACAAATATAAAAATAGTTGGAATGTTTTAACTATGTTTCTCTCTCTTCTTCAATTATTGTATTTATTTATAAGACCTTTAAAATTTATAAAATAAATATTATTCTTTAAAAAATATTAAAAATTATAATTGAAGATAATTTATTGGCAAAATAAATAATATACTCAAAAGTTATTCTGGTAAGTGGGCTTTCTTAGTTGATTCATTGGAAGCTTTCTCCGAAAGAACTAACTAAGAAAACAGTGGAAGCTTTTTTTTTTTTTTAATTTAGTATAAATTGTCCTCCCCCCTGAGCAATGTTAGGGTGTTGGCTGCATTGGCCATTTTCCCTCTAGTAGCTCAGTGCAAAATATCCTTCATTTGATAGTTGTCAAGTCTAAGAGATTAGATGTTACTCATAGATAGTCAAATGTCTGAAATTCATAGTCTCCCTTGTGGAACATAGGGGCAGTTAGGAAAGTTACAAATACCAATATGGTGAAGATGATCTTGAAGAGAGATAGTCACGTCTATTTGCAAAATTTGCACAAAAGATTTTTTGTTAGATGTCCTAAGGAATAGGACTATGAATGAGATTGGACATTTCCCCCTTAGCTTCAGCATTATAGCTGTTTTTTTATACATTGGTACTTATGGCTTTGGCAATTTTGAATGAAATTTAGTTGCATGGAATGGCCAAAGAGGGCTATCGAGACAAAAATCCCTGTCATTATAAAGCCATGACATGTGCTGCTTGATAACTTGGTTGATTTACTTGCTGAAAAGTAATCGTTTGCACAAAACAATAATTCAACTGGGATAGACTGTTTTAAATATACTCCAATCCATTGCAAAAACTCACTAGATGAGAATCAAACACACAAATTGTTGAATAAAATAATTTTCACATTGTCAAGACATTTAACAACATTGTCAGAATATTTTTCATTAGAATGCTAGGAAATAAATATGTATGCTTACAAACTAGAAAAAGAAATCATTTATTTAAAAAGACAAAAAATATCCCTTATATTGATCTATGAAGACAAAAGTAAAGCTTCTATGAACAACTTTATTTATATTAAAAAAATTTTCAGCAGAAAATATCTTTTACATAAATGTGTTACTTACAAGACATTTTTATCATTTTTAGTCACAATTAAATTAAACCTAATAATGATACAATTATGCATAATAGATATAAATAAAGCAATCATCCACTAATTTTATATTTAGGTTATAGCAATTATTTAAATCAACACTAATTCAGTTATTTTCAAGTGAGCAAAGAAAAAACTTGCATTTCTATATTCATGTAAAAATTAATATAAAAAAGCAATAACTGACTATTAATACTGAAATAAACAAAAAAAATTACAAAAAAAAAAAAAAGAAAACACAAATATTAAAAGAATTACATTAATTATTGATGGAAAACATTTTATAAAGAATGAAACATCCATAGTTCAAAGAAGGCATACAAAAGGCGATTGAAAAAATTAAAAAAGAATTGAAGTATATCACTTCTATCAAGCATCACACAACTTTCCATATTAGAAGAATAATGCTCTAGATTTTAATTGATTTTCATTAAAAAAAAACTATGAAATCTATAAAATGATCACGAGTTTTAACTTACAAATTCAGGTGATACAAAATTGTTTGTAATATTCACATTACACCCAGTTACTGTTAATGAAATGATGGTAAAGATATCAAATAAAGTATGGAAAAAAAAAAGACTTTTGATACTGCAGATTTTGTATTGCTGAATAAAAGATGATAGCTCTATATACACATACAAAATATCATTTTTCAATGGTCTACCAATGGTATTGAAATTAAAGTAGCTTAATAAACATAGTCTCACAGTAAACAAAACATGTAAATTAAAATAAGATATAAAATTTCATGCAATGATGGCCACTTTAGTCTAATGCTTTTATGTAAAACTAGAGAAATGGATGATGTTTTAGATAAAAAAATTTATATCATCACTAAACTGATAGTATAATTTTTTTGTTTAAACATCATCAATTTGGAATTAAGTCTACATATGAGATTTAAATTTTAAAAAAAGTTAAATATTTACAGATTCTATTTTGTCTTTTCCTTTTAAGCTATTGGATATAAATTCTTCAAGTCCCAATAGATCTCTCTTTCCTTGATATTTTACACCTTTTGTCTCTCCAGCGCCATAAAATATTAACCTGTAAAAATTTAAGCTAAAATTTAGTATTTGAAATTTCAAATGCAAACTAAATTTTTTATTTATTTCAATTTTTCTTTTAACACACGATTAGCTTTAAAATTTTAAAAGTTTTAAACTATTTACATAAAATAGAATATTTTAAATCATTGATTAAACTTTATGATAATTATCAAATTTATTCTTTTTAAAATTGTTGTCAGTAATTATATCTGCAAATTTTAAAATATATTTATAAATTTATATAGCAAAATTAGTTTTACTAACACAAAAAGTTTTTTGTGTTAGTAAAACTTTTTTAATCATAGTGTTTAATTACATTCATTATTTTAGTACTGACTATAATAGTATGAAGTTTCATTTCTTGATGTAATTTTGGCTAATTTCAGAAAGTTCAAGTAATTATGCACAATGTTCATATTTTTAGAAAAATTTTGCAATTTAAAAAATATATAAAGCTTTTATATTAACAAGGAAAGGATCTTCCACTAAATGATAATATTGTTTGTTATCTAAATGAATCTACATGAAAAGAAAAATTTTGTGTCATTTCAAAATATCATCAGCAAGCATTTAAACAATTTTGTGGGCAGTTGTCACAGCTAATTATATAAAAAATTACTTGTAAGAAAGAAATTAAGAAATTTAACTGGTTACTTAAACGAGAAATATATTCAGAAATCTAATATAAACTTCAGACGAAAGAGAATAATTTAATTTTATTTAGCACTTCAAAATAACAAAAAAAAAAAAACTTATTTAAGTTATTCTTTGTTATTTTAATCTTTATTATGTTGTTAACATAATAAAGATTAAAATGTTACAAAAACTATACAATGAAATTTAGTGCTCATTAGAATTCATCACAAAATCATAGTTAACTGATGTACAAATTGATTGGTTTATTGCTCAACAATCATTTTTGCACACAATGGCTAATTTGACCCGAACCTACAGTTTAAATTGGATTCAGAACCACTATGAACATCTGAACCTGAGATGAGATTTGAATCCAATAACTGTTGAACCGAATATCAGAGTGCTTACAATATGGTTGCCATTTCAGCAATTGGCACATTGAAGTTCATCATAGAAAAAGAGTGGATTTTAGTACAGCAATGGCTTATTAGCTACCCACACCAAGAAGTAGAACTTAGTCACTAATTTTTGAAAATAAGTAACTTGATATTACCAATCAACATGAGAACTTGTTTTTAAAATTGAAATTTAAAGCTGTTTAAGCAATGAAATATGAACTATCCTGCATATTACTACATTGTAAAAATTTAATTATAGAAAAACTCAAATATAGAAACAATAATATAGTAGAACTTCACTTAACATGCATTATTCATTCCAGAATTATGCTTATAAAGTGAAACATTTGTTATGCAAAAAAATTTATCTCACATAAATGAATGTAAAATATATGATAATATATTCCATATTGAAAAAGTACCCATAAAATGTTATGCATAACATTTATTCAAGAAAATTAGTTCTATGTTGAGAAAGATAGTGAATCTTCATTTTTTCTTCCAGTGTGGAACCACCTGGAATGCCAATTTAATTTGTAGAAAATAAAAAAAAAACTGAAATAGTTATGATAAATAAAAACAATCATGCCTGGTTGTTTTTTTTACTAATAAAATGTCATTTGTTTATGCAAACACTTCAAAACTTGGTGAAAATGCAACTCTAGATTATTAAATAAATTTGTACCTTACATAGAAATTCCTAATTAGGGTGATGTTTCTCAAGATAGTAAACAACAGTTTCCCATGCTTTCAGCTTTCTCTTATTTCACCAGAAAAATGTAGCTTTTTTGTTACCTCTTTCATTGACAAACTCTTTCCTAAACTTCTTTCTGTGAAACTCTATTAGCTCTTTTGAAGTCACCTGTAGGCAGCGCTCTTCTGCAAGATCTTTTATATCATCCACCTCCAATCCCAAGATAGTGGTCAAAGGCATAATTTATTTGACTACAGGTTTCACAAGTAATGTCTTAAACCCATTAATGACTCATTTGACAATGTTCTATACTCAAAGCTTCTTCCAAGTAGAAATTTGGGTTCTCTTGGTAGATCTTTCTTACGAATTATTGATAATCTTGAGACAAGTAACAATGTGGAAATTGTTTCAATAAATTTTTATTCCTAAGTAATGTAACACAATATAAATATACAATTGAGAAAATATGTGATCCTAAGCAATACTATGATGCTTTTGGAACATATGCTAAACAATGACTCGTGTAACACATGCACAATTCAGGACTTCTGCTCTCCACACCACTCATTATGAAAAAAAAAGCTCATTAAACATGTCATTTTTTTCTCATTATGCAAATTACTTATGAGAATTGCTTTTTTAAGTGAAGTTTAACTATAACAAGAATATCTAATATATAGATCATAAATAAAAAGCTAAAATTTGTTTCATTAATATAAACAATGTTTTTAAATTTTATAAAAAATATAATTGATTAAATATAATTAAGTAATTCCTTTGAATACTTTAACAAAATATAAAATTCAATATGATTTAGATGTTTATCTTTTTAATAAAATTTTAATTAAAAAACAGAAACAGCAGTATTCTTACGATGGATAGCCTGATACATCTTCTTGTGCACATGTAGGTGTTTCAGCAGTGCAATCTACCTGTTTTTAAAAATACAACTTTAATAAGAGAAAAATTAATTAGCAGAATATATTAACTAGTAAATATTTAAATAAAATTAGATATTTAATAGCATATTTAAAAAATAACATATTTGCAAGTCACAAGACATTTTAATCATGTTTGTTCAATCAAATAATTCCATTAAGCAAATGTTATTAGATATGTTTATTTATTTTCTTTTTCTCTAATTTCTTTAACATAAACATCATTAAAAAAAACTTCTGTATTTAAAACAATTACTGAAATTGGCACTGATTAAATACTATGATTTTCATGTGAGTTTATCACAATTCCCTTTTTCATATGAAACACTGTACAGTTTTCTCACCACTCTAAATTGCACCATTTCTCCCAACATCCAACTATCAAAATCAAGAATTTACTTACCACTTAAATGATTCATGACCAAATGCTCTAAAAACTAAATTTCACTCATTCAAGTATGAGTGTATATGTGTGTGTATATATATATATATATATATATATATACATATATAAACTCTAAAAATCCATTCTAATATTCATATTTGAATACGAATACATACATAATCATTATTTATTTCATTTTTAATCAAAAGAACACACATACTTTTAAATACACCATATATGACAATACCAAGTAGATGTAAACAACAGCATTGTTAAGTAAAAACAATAATGTAAAAAACATCAATTTTTTATAAAACTAAGTTTCTAATTAACGGAACAGTGGCACCTACCTTAAAAAAAATTCTGCATAATGCACAAGGGTGAAAAACTGGGCAATAAAGCTAAATTAATAATGGAAATAATATTTTGATTTTAATGAAAACTCAGTTTTAAATTAATTGCGATTTGAAAAGCATAGTATTTTAGTTTTAATTAATCAAGCAGTTGCACATACAACACAAGATAAAAATATTAAATTTAAAACAATTTTTACACCTCAACATTTGAGTTTTAAATAACTCAAATATTTACGCTCTATTCTTAATAAGTCTGCTAACATAATTTATTAAATATTGGCACAATAATTTATTAGTTTGGAGCATTTGGCATCTGTAAATAGGAGCAAAATTAAAAAACTTACCATTTATATAATTATTAAAATATTTAAATACAGTAGACACTAGATTTTTTGGATCTCTAATTTACAAACACTCATGATTTTATGAACTATTAATAATATTGTATTAATAATTGTTCATAATAGAGTCCCATATAGATGCAATCGTCTTAATTCCCATTTACGAACTAAATTTTTGAAAAATCACTTTCATAAGCTTGCATTCTTGAATTTTTTATTTGCATTTATCTTTTATCATCTGATGCTTTATTTATTTTATGACAGAGAAATTTGAAAAGAAATTATTGATGGAGAATCTTTGAGTCATACTAAATGCAAGAATAATTATTAAATTAGTGTAATAAATAAGTGGTTTCGATTCTAAATTCAAAGCAGATTAGTTTGATTTGTTATTCAATTATTACCTATTGCACATGAGGGCTAATAAGACCTTGACTTATTATTTAAAGTGGATTCCAAAGAAATGGATTTGAAGCCACAAACTGTTTAAACAAATGGGCAAGATTGCTGAACACTTGGGTACCAGCTCCACTTATTGAAATGAAAAGAATGAATCATTTAAAAGTGAAATATATATACACTATACTTATGTAAATATTTTCGATCAAGCTTACTTTTGCAATGACAATTTTTTGATCACTTAAATCTTTATTGTACTTCTCAGCAAGTTCATCCCAGACAGGTTTTAAGCGCTTACAGTATGCACACCTAAAATATCAAATCGTTATTATATGAGGAAATAAATGAATTTGCATTATTAATGTGTATTCAGGTAACTTTAATTTGAACAATAAATATACATTTTACAGTGAGACCATTTTTAAATTGATACTCGCCATACTATCATTAATTCCTTCTTTGAAAAATCTTAATAACCACAAGGCAAAAATAAACTTCAAATTTAAAATCTTAAAAATAAAGGAAATCTTCATACCAAGGAGCAAAGAAATTGATAAAGTGAGGAAGGGGCCCACCAACATTTTTCTTGAAAGTTTCGGAATCATATTTTAATACTTTGTCGCTATATAGATCATTACCCAAACAGATGCCAAAAAAAGAAGTTACTGACAAAATCGCGAACACATTGGGTGCAATCATAGTTTTTAAAATTGTAAGTAAGAGCCGGAATCAGTATCTGAAAAGATTTTCTCCAAAACACATGTCATTTTCCTATTGATCTGTAACAAAAAATACCGCCCCTAGCGTGCAGCCCAACTATTTTTTTCCTTATTTGAATGTTTTCAGCTGCGTAGTGTAAAAAAGAAAATGTATGCATTACTCTTCATTACATGTTAATTTGAAAAAAAGTCGTGTAGGAAACATAATATTGTATAAGCCGGTGACTGTCACATACATAAGTCTTAAAAACGAATATAAGGTGGGAGGGGTGGCTTACACATAATAGAAATTAAATAATGGCACTAAATACGCTTTCTTTTTAAAACTTTCTTTGTGTTTCAAAATAAATATTTTCTGAACAAAGCTATTTATTTTTATTTTAGAAGCAGATGTATTATTGTCGTTTTACTTTGATAAAAATTCCTACTTTTCACATATTTTTTTACATAGACATATGTTAATTACTTTTGGTAAAACGGAAACCGCAACCACGCATATTACGCATATTTTTACTTTTATTTGGAGAAGTTGTCTGTTTTCTGAAAACGTGGTGTGGTATAGAATATTTCAATTTAATCGAAAAATTCAATAAAAACAATACACAAAAATGTTATCTAATGACGAATTAGCATGCGTATACTCTGCACTTATTTTACAAGACGATGATATTGCAATAACGGTGAGTACAATGAATGATTTGTGTGTGTGTGTGGTAATAATAAACAATTAGTCTTAATTTGCATCTCGAATATGAAAACTATTCCTGCATTTAAATATAATTAACATAAAATTGCTGAGTTTAAATACCAAAAATAACATTTTTATCTTGTCAGAAAAAGATTATAAGAAAAATATAGTTTTGTTTTCGTAGGTCACATCGCCGGTTATTAAACTGAAGAGAGTTTTATTTTCTGGACTTAATTTCAAATGTTTTTAATGAAATCTAGAATTCTTTCATTTCTGAAAAGTTAGGAAAACATATTCAAATCCCGAATGTTTCTTTGAAATTAAATGACTTACGAATGATGGTTTTTCTAAACTGTTAAAGATAAATTTGAAGAGAAGGAACACAACTCGATTCCTAATTAAAAAATTCATTAACTTTTATATTCTTGTGAATCTCTCGTAAGCAATCTAATAACCTCACATAATTGTATGGATATAATTTGGCTACAAAATTGGAGTCACTTGATAAGATGAAGCATAAAAAAGATTTAAAATTAGCGTCTGTAGAATTGTCTTGATGATCATTCCCTACGGACTTTTTGGTGTTGCCAATTTAGGTTTTTTTCAGCTTTTAGGTTTTTGCTGTTGTCAAATTTTATTATTTTCTTGTATTTTGTACCATTTTTTTTAAGTTTAATTATTTGTATTTAGCGAGATTTCATTTTGGCAAGAAAAAAATAGTCGCCGAATTTCCGATTTGGGGGGTGGGGATATATCAAAGTGCTTATGGTAAAACTATATTTTAGGGTGCCCCCTTATCAAACATGGCGATTTTTGTTTGGCTATCAATTGTATTGGCTATTTTTGTTGGCACAGAACAATCAATTGCTCTGTTGCAATCAGATTACGATTGGGTTTTGCCATCACCCTCTATAGCTAAGAATACTATCAGAAGGTACTGGTTTTGCCCAGCTTGATGATCAACCACAACTTCAAGGGGGCACCCTTAAGTAAAGGCTAATCAATTTTATAATTTAGGCAACCTGTTCTATAATATTTTTATTTGAATTTCGCTGATGATCAAAAAAATGTTACTAAGTTTAATGTAATCCTATGTAATAAATATTTCCGTTTTCAAAAAAAAAAAAGTTGTAAATATATGAATAAGTAAATTTAATACTGATTATTAAAGTATTTTAAAATATTTTTATATTCAAATTAAAAAAGAATGTACAAAAAGAAATGTTCTTAAATTTCAAAGCATAAATTAACAATGAAAATACCAAATTAAAATATTAAGTTTAATGTAGGAAGATAGGAATGATCTAATATAATTTGTGTGAGTACAAAAATGGAAACAAAATTTTTAAATTAAAATGTCCAATATTTTATCGAATAAAGATTTACTTATGTTTTTATTATGATATTCAAGCAGAATTCATTGCAATAAAAATCTTTTAATGCGTCTCAAGTAAAAAATATTAAAAAGCTTAACTTCATAAATTAATGAATGCATATTCAAAATTCCCAATGATTGACACTTACCATGAAAGTCATTTTCTTCAGAAAATTAAATCACCAAATGTTGAAATTTGAATTACTGTATTTTCCTGTATATAATCCGCAGCAACGTATTATCTGCACTACCTTTTTTTTGAGGAAAGAAAAGCGTCGCATAATCTGCAGCGGCCTATAATCCACAGTAATTTTCTTTTTCCGGCGAATAGTCTAAACTTTTTACTGCTGTTAATATGGGTGTCACATAAAATAAAAAATGCACAGTATAATTAAAAATATAATAAATTGACAGAAAAGAAGCATTTATTCAGAAAAGCATCTGTCTGGATCCATCTCATGCAAAGTGAGATAAAACTTGTGATGAAAGTACGAGATTAAGTGATAATTTTCAGAAGATTCTTGTAAAACTTGTTGATATTTAGCTTCTAATAACTTTCAAAACAATGTTAAACATATTTAAAAAAACATTTTTGCTTCGTTAATATTTAAATGAAAGAAATGGATTATTTACAAACTACGTATTTTATACATTTTTCTTTTATACTGAGCATGCTTTGTTTTTCACTACACATTAACAAGTTTGTCACCATTTTTTATTTGCTTTTGCTATAGCTTTTAATTTAAAATCTGCTGTGTAACTTAAAGGTTTTTGCTTCCTTATCACAATATACGAATAAAAATATTTTCAAAACGAAACGACTTGCGTCAAGAAAAATTGCGAAATGATGTTAGTGAAATTCAACTGTAATATCTTTACAAGGAATGGAATTAATTTTTGAACATAATTGGACAATCTAATTATAGCTTAAATAACTTGGGTGCGTCTTTGTACCACCTGTTATTTATTATATGAAATATAAACATTATTTCTTTCAAAGCTTTTCTAATTTAACACACAATCCATGGATTATATACAGGAAAATACAGTACTCTTTTGTTCGAGGGAATAAAGAAGATTTAATTTATATCTTTATTGAAACAGTGGTAAAAATTTACTGTGCGGTCTTGGTGACTTTTTTAAAAAAATCGCCAATCTGCACAAGTGAGGTCTAATAATAAATAGAATATTCCATTTTTCATTGGTTGGTTCCTATTTTGTCAGAATCCCTAATTTTTTTATTGGTTGGGTTGCCAGAAAATGTTATTTATCGCCAACTTAGGAAAATCGCACTGTACAGTAAACCTGAGCTGAAACGGTTAAAAAAATTTAATCTTAAAACTTTATATGCTTAAAAGGAAAAACATAAAATGTGTGCTTAAACATGGAAAAAAATTCTGATCTATGAGTGTGTAATGAAATTGCATTCTTTAGTCTTAAATTATAATTTTTTTGGAAGTGCTTAGTGGTATAATATGCAAATACTGGTTATTTCTGTATAAACATATTTATTATAATAAGAAAAATTATTAAACACTGAAAATTAATAGAATGCTATATAAATGTTCTTGATTATTATAAAATAAAAAATCTAAAATAAAACTGTCAGAACAGAAAAAGTTTTCAAAAAATACAAATTGCATTTAAAGTATCTATACGTGACTTGTTAATACTTCTTTAATTACATCAATATTGTAATAAATTGCTTAGATATTGTAATAATAAAATAAATGATATCTTTTTGTCTGAACTATTAGAAATTTTAATTTATTTTTCAAAAAATAGGTTCAAATTTGTTTTGATGGACTCAAAAAGTTGCAATTTTTTTTATTTCTCTTGATTTTTAAATGAAAGTATATATAGAATCATTAACTGTTAAGATTTATGTACCATTAATTTATGGATTCTTCTTGACAGTAATAACTTATTTTTGATATTTATCATATTTATGAAACTTTGTGTAAATTGTTTTCTTTGTGCCAATGAAATCTTTATAAAAGAAGTCACATAAGTTTCTAAAATATTTTATTTGAAAAATAATTGAAATGATTTTCAAAATTATAATTTGGGAATTATTTCAATAAATTATAAATTTATAATTTCATAATTGTTTATTTAATGTTTCACTTTGGAGTATTTTTGCAATGTATTTTTTGTACTGTATTTTATTGTATTGATTCTTGTGTAACTTAATATATACTTTTCCAGTTAGAGTTATTTAAAAATATACCACTTTGTAGCCAATTCTCCTTTTTGAGTTTTTCATTTTATGCAATTGCTTAAAAAGAATTTTCCTTTTAATTTGATTGGTCTGTTTGAATGTAGTTTCTTGAATTATTGATTAAATTCCGCTTGTTCACTGTATGCATATAATGACTTTTAATTTTCTTCTCAATAGAATTTCTTATAATTTCCAATTTTTAAAATTTTTAACTTGAAATAGCTTTATTTATCATAACAGGGATTTATGTGATAATAAAGAATAAAACTAATGTCACCTTATTTACGATTGATTAAAATGTATATTAAAAAATAAATATTAACATAATACATTACATTGAATTAATAATATTTTCAAAATTTATTTTTAATCAATTGAATAATACAATTTTTCGGTAAGAGATGGGATATCTTATATTGTGTGCAGAAATGAACAACTGAGCAATAATGTTAAATATGGAAATAACCTTGCTTTTGGTTTCCATTAATCAATTTAAAAAATTTACTCTTAAATTAAGAATTTGGTTGAACTTATATTGGTACAAGAAATTACTAATGTATGGCAAAAATATTTTATAGCTGTTTATTATGAGAAGAAAAAAATTATTCTTGCTTACTTACATATATATATTATACAGCTGCCTGTTAATTTCATATTGGTTAGTAAATTCAAGGGAATAAATCAAATTCATGTAAATTTGGTTCTTTTAAACTTAATTTTGGTTAGAATTGTAAACATTTGTCAAGGAAATTATTTTAAGGAATGATCTGAAACTAAGTTTTATTATTTAACTTGATAAATTTTAATAAATTTTGCTGCAGGTTATTTTGTGAATAAACCCTAATATTAACAGTATCTTTTTAAATATAGTTGTGTTGCTTGATGATTGGTTTCTTCAATTAAGGATTTGACCTTCACCTCTGGCTTGGTGTTTTTAGAATCCACTACAAATTGTAAATATGTAAAATTGCCCTTTGTTTTAAAAAAAGGGGGTGGGATATATGTAATTATATTTATTATTCAAAATATAAATGTACAGCTGAATTAGGATCTTGTATCTGATTTGAGCAAGCTTCTATTAAGCTATATAAAACAAAATCTTTGATTTATCTAATTGAACAAATAGTTCAGTGCTCTGACTTTCAGTTAATCAATGTTAAGGGTTTTGAATCTATTTTAAGCAATAGGTCTTGTTGGATGAAGTCCAGTAAGCCCAAAAGTGAATATAGATTGGAAAATTGACTCTGTTCCAGACATTAAAATAAGAAATTTAAGTAAGGACTTGCTTTGCCAAGATGTGGATCCAACTTAATAATTGTAAAATTTGGTCAGATTTCATTATATTATTCTTTCAGATCCTTTTTCTGATGGATGAATATTATAAATTATTTAACTGCAGAGTAATAAAGTAACTCATTTAAATCCAAAAGTTTTATGTTTTTAAATTTGGACACATAATTATTGATAAACAACTTGATTTTTTATTTCTTACCATATCAATCCTATTAAGTTTTTATGAAACAGATAATTTATTTTACTCTGTTTAAAAAAAAAAAAAAAAAAGTGGCTAAATTTGTTTACAATGTAAGTATTTTTATAAGAATGTTTATTTATATCTTCAGTAAATATTTTGAATTTACTGAAGATACATTAAAATGTTTATTTATATTATATCTTTTGAGAATATTGCCTCTCAACAAACTATAAAACTTGTCTGGCTGTTGTGCAGAATTTCTCCGAATTATTGACAAAATTTGGAATTTGTATTGAAAGGAATTGTAGTGCACAAATCTCGAACCATTGAACTATTCACATGAAATTTTTTTTAGTCTGAAATAATTTTTATGAAACAAAGATTCTAGTTTATCATTTGGATATGATCAAAGCATATTTTTCAGCACCATTAGCTTTGCGCAGTTTCTGTGAAACATGATACATGTCTTTCATGTGAAAGAAAAATTAGCTATGTTTAAATGAAAATTTACTATTTAAACAGGAAAATTTGTTGATTATATTAAAAAAAATTTTTTTTTTTGAAATGAGTATTTATTTTGAAGCATTAACCAGGCTTATAAAAGCTTAAAGTTTTTAATCTCACTAAAATTGATATAATATGCTGTAACATTGAAAAAAAGAAAAAGGCTTTTAACAAAGAGAGGAAAGAAAATTATTAAAGGCTATAATTTTTGAAAATTGCCTCTAGAAATTCTGTAAGGAAATTCCTTGTTAAAACTCAGTAGAAACAGATCGTTTAAGTACAAGCTTAAAAAAGAATAGGAATGCAATTGCATGAGAAGTGAATAAATTATAAAGTGAAATATTAATATATGTTCTTTTCCACCTTTATAGTACAACTGTAATCAAGAAATAAGATTGAATTTGAAAGAAAAGCAAATCAAGATAAATGGTATTATTTGAAAATCTCAGCTGGGGCTACATATTTTATTTATGAGTATAATTATGTGCAATTTTAAGCTTCAATATAGCAATGAATTTCTAAAACAGTCAACTTATAAGATTGCTTAGCTGTGAATTGTAAACTTGTAGTATATCATTATATTGTATATAATTTAAATTTTTATTAATTTACATTAATCTTAAAATATTTAGTTTAAAAAAGTGGCAAATTGCCAAAAATATGTTAATTTGAAATTTTTGTTTTTAATTAACATAGAATATTTCTTTAAAATTTCAGGCAGAAAAAATAAACACGATTCTTAAAGCAGCTGGTGTGGATGTAGAACCTTACTGGCCAAGTGAGTTTTTTTTTTTTTTTTTTCCCCCCTTTTAAATATTGAGTTGTAATGATTATTAAATTGCTAAACTCTAATATTGTTATTTATAACTAATATAGTTATTAAATTTGATTAAATTATTTTTATTTAAATATTCTTAATGCCCTAATATTCCAAAAATATTAAATTTACCAGTGTTTCATTTGCACTGTGATATTTAATACTGATATTTTCTAATGACTTAAAAGTAATGAAATTTGATTTGTAAGCAGCTAAATAACTTTGAAGTGTTACATATATTTTGAAAACAATACTCAAAACTAGATGAGCATCGTATATGTAATTAAGTAGTACTGTGGTATCAAATTAAACTTCTTCCCATGTGTGAGGACATATTAAAGAAAAAAGTTGTTTTTTTAAAAAAAAGGGTGCTGCTGATCTGGTTTTGTGTGGACAATTCGATATAAAGTTTCGTCAAACGTTGGTGAGAATAAACCTGTTGCATTGACGAATTTCTGTTTTGCCTTATTCAAAGAAATGAACATGCTTAATGGTCAATAAAAACAAAAATTGTAAAAATATATATACCAAAATCTTGAAACATACAAATTGCTATAAAATAGAGTTGTTAAGAAATGCTTAATATTTTTGTTGCTGTTTCCATGAAATCTAAAGACTGCAAACAAAATTACACCCTCTCAGAATTATTTTAGGAAAGCAAAATATGTTAAATAGGAAATGCTTTGTTTTGTTGAGAAATAAATATTTCTATTCAGGATGTGGTCTGTAAATAACAACCTATTTTGCTTTAAAGTTGAACATAAAAGAATTTAAATAGATTGTTTACCCAAAAATTTTAGATAAGACATAATTTAAGCTTTGCAGAATTATTATGCAAATAAGCAGTGAATCAAAAAACTAAAGACCTGAAATCAATGTTTTTAATATACTTCAGAAAATATTTTTAATGTGTAATAGACTGTTTGTTTTTTCAATGTTTTTCTGAAAAGAACACTCAACTTCAAAATGGTAACGTAATGAGAATATATATAAAAACAAAAAAAAATTATAGCATTTGCTTTCAGATAGTATAATCAACAATTTAAAACATGAATAAAATAAGGTACTTTTGCAAAGATTGATCATGTGTTTGTAATGGTATCACTTCCTGGGTACGAGATATGATCCTCTGGCTGGGCTCTCAGCCTTTCATCCCCTCTGTGGGTTGATAAAACCAAGCATTCTAGAAAACTAAACACTGGAGATTTAAGATTAGGCTGGCCATCTAACTGGGACATATACATCATACCCCAAGACTATTTGTAACAGATATATGCACTGTAGATCTTGGGCCTCATGGGGGTCTGCCATGTCACATCATGGGTTTGAAGTTGAGGCAACTTTTTGAAATTTACTTCCTTGGCAGAATGCATGTGTCAATTTGTTTATAATAATATAAAAGAAAATACTATCTGGAGTATTTCAAGATGCTGGTTTTATTCTTTAAAAAAATATGTAACTGAAAAAAGATGTGAAAATTTAACTATTTGAAGGAAGTTGAAGTTCTCTTATAATTTAAGACAAAAAAACTCGCTGCCCAAAACTTCATGCTGTTTTGCTGAATGTAGGCTCAAATATGATTTTCTTGGAAGAAGTAAAACGATAAACTTGAGAATGTAATTAATGAAAATAAAAATTATTTTCAGTGTTGTAACCATCAGCATTACAAGCTACTAAATGAGTAACAAAAGGTATATTTTTTGAAGAAAAAGCAAAATACCTTTTTGCATAAAAAAAAATGGGGAAAATGTAATTTTGGAAAAATAAGACTTTTTTTATAAAATATTTGAGGTAAAAATAAAATGATTATTTGATTTTTCCACTAATAAAGGGAAAGTAAGAATATGAAAAAAATATATTAATTGTGATTTTTCAACATTTTTTTTTATTCTTATGAATTTGTAAAATTAACCATCTGCTCTATATTGAGAAATTAGTAAACTAATATTTTTTAATGATTTACTAAATTGGAAAGCTAATTGACTAAAACTTACCAAGAGATTAATAATTCTTAGATTAATAATTTTTGTTAAAATACTTTAGGAATATGTTTTTAAATTTATTTTAAAATTTGTATATAGTTATAGAAAGCATAATAATCTATAATGAAGTAGACAATTTAAATATAGTATTTTAAACTGAAAAATTCAGTCTAGAAAATAAAAGGATTAGTAAAAATTTCAAATCTAATAAATATTTTGCACAAAAAGATATTTAAACTTTTTGATTATCCTGTTTCTTATTACAAGAGTTTTTTCTTTGATAATCTAAAAGTATACAAAATGCCTGTGTAAACATGTTTTCTCACAATTCATACATATTCAAATTATAAATGTTAACCTTAATATTAAGCATTATATATTGTAATTACCTTATAGGTTTTATAATATAAATCCAAAAAGAATATTAAAATTATTACTGTTGATTGCTTTGTATTAGCACTTGTTTGTAAAATGTTATTATGAAACAATCTATAACAAAAGTATTTATAGAACTTGTATAAGTGTAAAAAGTTATGAATTTCTCATGTGTGGTTATAATATTCTTTTTAATAATTAATTTTTTTCTTTCGAAATTTATTCACAGTTCTCTCAGTTGCAGATTTTCAATGATTGTATATTATAAGGTAAAAAAATTTATTAAATGGTGTTTATTGGTGGTGGTTTTCATCTTAATAGCTTGAATTTTCATTTTCTGTAAACTTTATCATATTCTTTATGATGTTTTATTTATGTAGTTGATACCATTTTAAAATTGTTATGAATATAAATTTTTATTTAATAATATTTTTTTAAAAATACTGGAAAAAAGTTATCTTAATTTATTTGAAATATTATTTATTTTTATGGAGATATGGTAGCCCTTATACATTTTGTATTTTCTCAGAAAAAATTAGTATATTATCTTAAATATTTTATAATCCTTATTTGATTCATCTCAATACTTGGAAATCTTTTGTTTCATAAGGAAAATTCTGTTATATAGAAATGTTCAAGGTTTTATTTATATAATGTGAAAGTTTTGAAAATTTTATCAGTAAATGTATGTGATAAAAGAAATATATTTATTTATCAGTTTTTTTTAGAATTTTTCTTTTCTCTTTATGATAATTAATTAATTGTGGTAAATTGAACAGATTTTATAATTTAAGCTTTATTTTTTATTAAACATATTATTTTATAACCTAGAGCATGTAAATGGCAAGACTTTTCACATACTCAATTTCTTTAATTCAAAGATTAAATATTACAGCATTTGTGTGCAGCAAAATTATAAATTTTCAATATTTAGACATGTTTTGAACTGTACAAAATATTTAGAAATGGTAATGACTAATTTATTTCACTTTTTATAAAGGTAAATTATACTGCAGTAATAATGTACTCTAATAAAATTTTTGTTTATAAATATATTCTATAACAGGACATTTAAATGTTTCATAATTCCTCTAAAATAATTTAATTTTTCAAAGTTATGAAAATTTTAAATTATTATTTACATTTTTGTGTTCTGAAAGATTAATTTAGTTATTTTTCTCAGCTTTATTTGCTAAAGCTCTTGAAGGTGTTGATTTAAAACAACTGATTACAAGTGTTGGTTCTGGGGTTGGAGCTGTTGGAGGTGGAGCTGCTGCTGGCCCTTCTGCAGGAGGAGAAGCCCCTGCAGCTGCTGAAGGTATAATTGTTTATTACTATTCAGTGTATTTAAAATTCATTTTGATCTCTTTTCCTCAAAAAAAGTTCAAATAGTTGAAAATCAGTTCCTTAAAAACATATAAAAGGTCAAACTCTGAATATTCATTTTTATTACTAAGTATTTAAACTCATCAAATTAACTTCTTCTCTATAAGATGTTGGTTTCTATATTCTTAAGTATGTAACAAAAACATACATATTTTTAAGCAACTAATTTCTCTTAATTGTACTCATTATTAGTAAAATTGCAAAATTTCACTTGAAAGAAATGTGTTAATTTTTATAGGAAAATATTTTCTTGACATTGAAAAACACTTATTTTAAAATATTATTTTTGAGAATTTAAAACTTACTAGATTTTCAAATACTCGTAGAGGAAAAAAAATACTGAATGTTTTTAATTTAAAAGAAAAAATAATTTGTGATTAAAACTGTTTGAATGATATACAATGTTAGTAATTTTGATAAATATTTTCAACAATTAAAAGCATACCCTTCTTGGATTTTTAATAAATATAATTGCATATTCTTTAAGTTGTAACACTATCTTTTGAAACCCTGGAGATATTTGGAATTTTAATACAAGATAATTAAGTTTTTATAAATTCTCACTTGTTTGAAAAAAATTATTGGAAAATTTATTTTAATGCAGTTTTTTATAAATAAAATTGTTCCATATTACATATGTATTGATCACTCTTTGGCCATTTTTATAAACAACTTTTGTTTAATGTCTTTATTCTGAAGAATAATGAAATGTCTAAGATTATTATTCATATTCTAAATTTTATTTGTTTGCAAAGTTATAGACTTAAGGATTTCAGATTGTCCTCTAATTCATCTAGTCTATTTTTATTATGAATACTTTTGCTCTAATGCCAATGAATTGTACCTACGTTAATGAGAAAGAATAGTACCCAGCGAACTATTTTTTTAACAAAATTATGTTCCATTTGTTAGCCTAAGAAATTTTTTTTTTTTTTTTTTTTTAAATCTAAAATATCAGCTTAGTTCTTAAGAATGCAGGTGAATTCACTGACACATTTACTAAAACAATACAATTTTGAGCCTGTTAAAACTTGTCATCATTTAAACTATAATGGGATGATCACAATAAACTTTCAAGTTTTTTCGCATGAAAACCAGAGTCTTTACTGCAATGGCATAAAAAAGCTACCTGTAAGATGGCGAGACATTGTAGATAATGGTGAAAAATATATAATTAATTAAAATGTTAAATTGTGTTTTTTTATATTAATAATTTAATCATAAAATGCCACAAATTTATGGACTGACCTGATAACATCCTTATTCAGTAAAAATATGCAGG
Organism: Latrodectus geometricus; assembly: GCA_026290005.1. Taxonomy (NCBI): domain Eukaryota; kingdom Metazoa; phylum Arthropoda; class Arachnida; order Araneae; family Theridiidae; genus Latrodectus; species Latrodectus geometricus. Next base: position 22,945 of record JAPDSC010002001.1, read on the forward strand.
GGTTGCTGATGTATCAGATTTATTGCAGGACTTTTTATAATTTTATTTCAGTATTTTCATGATTTACATATTAAATATGCAAAGCTGCTTGTCTTAGTATTTATCTAATCACAATCAGAATAAACTATATTGAGTTTGCATAGATAATACTCTTTAAAATTCATTGAGGAAAAAAAAAAAACTTTTTTTTATTTTTATGTCTAGATTTAAATTTCTTCACTTTAATATTCAGTATTTAGGGTATGATTTGTAACACTGAAAATACATCACTTTAGACTTTTTAATATCAATTTTCAAAAGTTAAGGTCACATTTTTAACTTACTTTTTTACCAAGCATAGAACAACATTGATCTTGGAATATATTTTCATTTCTTTCAATTTCCATTTTCAAAAAATTCTGTCATCAGTATATTCTGAAAGTGTGGGTTTTATCATATTTTTAAAAGTTAAATAAGGAAAAAAATTGTTACTAAAACTTTTATGCAAAAGATTCAACTTGATTCATTTTACCCCTGCTACATTTGACAATTTTTTGTATTAATTTTCAATCCCTCTTCCTTCCAAATTGGCAATTGAATAGTTACTGCTCTGGCCTTCAGTTTGAGCTTGAATCTCCTTCCAAGCTTGGATATTTTGTAGTGGTTTGAATTCCAGTTTAAATTGTTTGTCCTAGTCAGGTTGTATGTAAAAATGACCATTGAGTGGGGTGGAGGAGATACTTAAGATTTCTAACCAGCGACCTATATATGAAATCTGTAAGTTAAATATTAAAGTTATAAAGAAGTTGTTAGATCAGATGTGGAGATATTAGCTATAACTGATTTTTACTGAAAATGAAACTTTATTATTAATTGTATAAGTATTTGATCTTTATAACTTGATTAAAATTTATTTTAATAGAACCTAAAAAAGAAGAAAAGAAAGAAGAAAGTGAAGAATCTGATGAAGATATGGGATTTGGTAATCATTTAATTTCTAGATTTATCTTAAAATACATGTGATTTATAATATAATATTAATTATTTCTTTTTATTTTAGGTTTGTTTGACTGAGTCTCATGGCAATTTTTTTTCCAATACAAAATTGGTTATGATAAAGTTATATTTGTCTCAGTATTAATTTGGAAAATTTTTTTGTATTATAAAAAGAAAGCCGGTGCCGAACAAAATGTTCAAAACAGGTTAACATTTTACGTATAATTGTGATTCGATTGTTAAACCGTATTGTTTAAATAAATTTTTTGTTATTTCAATTGTGAAGTTCTATTTTAAATAAAACACCACATTAAAGCTTAAAAATAGAAATCTTTATTTGAATAATCCAATATACAGAATAAATTGTATAGCAATGCAAGCAAGTGATGCTAAAATAAATTAAAAGTGCTTTTATTTTTTATTAATCTTTTCCTGTAGTTAACAATTTCAAAGCTTTTTGCAAGTTTTCTATTGCCGTTGGTGCATCTTCATACTGTAAAGCACTTCCAGCCCACTTGCAATATTTTTGGGCTTTGTGGTAATGTTCTGGTCTTAATAAAGAATTACCTATGAATAAAACAAACTTTCATTATTTTCTAATTTTGAACAGTATTAAACATTAATGAAATATGAATATTAAAAGTTTACCTTGTAATCATAGAAATGAAAGTTTAATTATAAGGCTTAAAAGATTTTTTGGTTCTGTAAATAAAGATTGATTGTAGAAGGACTTATGATGTAATTGTGAATTGTATTAGTTAAGAAGGCACATGTCACAAAATTAATCAAGATGGGCAGTTTTAGGTTTCTTAGTCATATCAATGAAGGTTCTCATCAAATATTTCAGATAAATCATAAATCTAGAATTAAGAATAGGTCCAAGTTGAGATGAATTGCTCAAGGGAGTATGAGAAGAAGTTCTTGGGAAAGCCTTGTCTTAAAGGTTGTGCAGCTAATAGAAAAAACTTTATTTAACATAAATTTGTAAGTGTTTGACATTGACATTTTAATTAAAATTCTGTACATAAGAACTAAATGCCTTTAAAAAAATTTCTAGTAATCTAATAACTGAGAAGTTGAAAATGCTTGATTAAATTTCTAACAAAATAAGAGGTTTATGAAAATTTTCTAAAGTTGTATTATTTATAAATATTTATATTTCTTTTGACAGTTAAATGTATCCATTGTCAAAATGGAAGAATAATTTGACAATGGAGCAATTCATACATTTTTCCTTCAGAAAAACTTGTGTCTTAACTAGACTGACCTCTGAAGATTTTGCTGAATATCTTTCAAATTATTCTGGGAATCTTTTTTGATCACAAGTATTATTAAAACATGAATTATAGCTTTGTTAAAAGATGGTAAAATAAATTCTTTTTACGAACCTTATTCTTCAAGTGATTTGAAATTACTGTTGATGTAGTGATGTATTTTATATTTATGAATAACTGAATAAGGTATATTGCCAATTATGAATAAGTTTGGATATTTTTTTTAATCAAATTGCTTATGATGAAAATTAGCAAATAAACATTTTTTCAGGTTCTATTTTAAAATTGAAAATAGAAAAAAGGACTATAAACTGTACTTTATTATTAATTATAACTTAAAATTTTCGAAAGAGATGTATTCAGAATTGGATATTTAAACTTACATAGTCATTTCTCATTTGCTTGGTAATTTTAATACCTTTCCATTTGTTTCAAATCAAAGTGTGCCTCATTTTATGCATTAGGGTATATAATGCTGAAAAGTCCATTGCCAAGGTTGCTTTTCAAGGTTAATAGCTTCATATGGTTCTTAGTCATATTATTATGAACAAAAAAACTAAACCTGTTGCTTGTTACAATTGTGGTCTAAGATCTACAATGCTTGTATCAGTTTTTATGGCACCTGGGGTGTGAAGCATATATCCTGGTTAGTTGGTCAGTCTAACACAAAATCCCCAGTGTGTTTAGTTTCCAAGCATAGTTTTATTAACTCACTGAAAGCCTGAGTCGACCATATCCAGCCCAAGACTAGAACCTCGAGCCTGTACCTTGGGAGCACGAAGCGCAACTATTGTAGTATGGGGCTTTACTTTACCAGAAAAACCATTTTTAAATTACTATCAATTTTGTCTCTTCACCAATTGTATTCACTATTAAATTTCCTTTCAATGTCTGAAATAAAAAGTCCCTTTATTATATCTTCTAACTTTTATATATGATTTTTGTTTAATAATTTTGTAATGAAATTCTCTCAATCATTATTATAGAAAAAATATGGGAAATAAATGGGATTGCAATTTAACAAGTATTTGAAAATAATTTCTATTATAATTTACTTTCTCCATTCTTAAAGTGTTTTAAAAAGCCCACAAAAGTATATGTCCCTTAGTTTGAATAATCAGATTTGTATATGAATGACAATTATATTAACATGGGCATTAACACATAAAGAGTATTCTATACTTGAAATCTTTGCAACTGAAAATAAGCTTCAAGGACAAATTATAATGTAAATTCTTATGCAAATTTCATGTTAAAATAAAAAGTTGTAAGAAATTAATGACAAAATTAGCTTTTTTTTAACAAGTATGTTAAAATAAACTTTAAGTGAGAAATCTAATTTTAAATACAGTATGAAAATTATTTCTCATCCTGTATTCTAATTAGATCATTCATCTGCTAATTTTTGCAAATGTTCACTAAACTTCACTTTACACTAAATATTTGTAAATAACATTATTTACAAAAATTAGCCGATGAATAATCAAAGTCATGCAAAAAGATGGAGTGAGGGTTAATTTGCATATATAAGAGTATGATATGCATAACAGAAAATATGGGTTTTACTTCATTCTATCAAATTATCTAAAAATTTATATTGACTCCTGTTTCATTAATTTTTCTATTTAGTTAACTGCATTAGTAATTTAACACACTATAGTTTATAATGCAATAGTTCAAAACTCTTTTCTTTATACCAGATTGCTCTTCAGGAAAAACTTTATATGTAACAACCCATATATTCATATTGCAAAGAAAACTCCCAGGCCATCCAACCAATGAATGAACATGCTGCAATCCAATACCCTTCTCCCTTAGCTGAAACTGAATCTGATTTATTCTAAAGAGTCTAGTCCCACCATGATAGTGGTTACCTTAATTTCATAAGTTTAAGTAGAGCCTATTTTGAATTTCTTAAATTTATAGTGTATAAAATATTTCTTTCAGAGTAATTTAAAGCTAAAATACTTAATATGTATATTTTTAAAAATTAAAATCTTTTTGTCAAAATAATTAAAATTATACAAGTTTCTTTTTGACAAAAAGATTTTAATTATAATTAA
>JAPDSC010002016.1:0-13059 GCA_026290005.1 Latrodectus geometricus
AAAGCACAAAATATTTACAAAGTTATATTGAAGACTTTGTTGAAAAGCGATTCGCATTTCTATTTAAAACATTTTACGAGAATGAAATTATAGGTAGTAAAGTGTAAGAAAGATGTTCGATTTTTTTCTAAACATCATTTCATGAATATTTTAACTACTTGTTTTCATATTTTTTACATTTCTCTAAGAAAGTACTATTTTCTTATTAGATGATGTCTATTATAAAGGAATGTTGCCAAACAACTTGCAATAATTTTAAAAAAGTAGCAGAAAAAGGAGAGCCAATCGATGTGAAAATGTAAGTATCTATTTCTCTCTTGAACATTTATCGAACGTAATTTCTAATGTTTATGTTATCAAAAGTTGTTTAGTCATAAAATATTCTGTCGTACATATTATACTGATATCACACTGAATGTAATTTTAAAGCTGAAGGCTGTTCTAAGACACTTCAACATTAACTAAGTCCCAGGTTCAATTCTAGCCACTGTTGATCAACGGGAGATGGATGTGGCACATCTTTCTTCTTTATGTACGTCTGCTGGGGTAGATGTTCAAGAGCTTTCCAGGTTTCCTACCTTGCGTCTTTTGAATATTTCCTCTATCTGTGAAAAGTCCTCTCAGATTGAAATTTATATAGTGGATGGTAAATGCATTACGACGGTTTCAGTCATTAGACTGTCCACTGCCCTGAAGATTGTGCATTAAGCTGAGTCAAGACATAAAATTACATGTTTAGAAGTGATCAATTTCTTTATTTGGTTCCAAGTTATGAACCAGTTACTGTTAAATACGACTGAAATAGACAAGCAGACTGAAGAATAATCTTTCAGTAAAGACATGGTGGTAAGTCTAATAAGATATAGTAAGAGTATTTCATAAATTGGAAATAAAAGTGACAATTATTTTATTGTCTTACCTTTATGTACAAAAGACTATTTAAGTGTACGTCCTTACTTCGAAAGTCTTACAAACTGATATACAAAAATTTTGGTCCATGAACGGAAAAGTTACATATTTTGCTCTAGGTACAAAAAAAATTGTACAACAAATTTTCATCTCGAGCCTAGATTTAACCTAGGTTGATATCGAAACATATCTAAGTATTATCTAGGTTGATATATGCGAAAGAGAGAAACAAGGGTCAAAATAAAATGAGTCATATTACAAATTTTTTTGTTTTGTCTTATTACTACTGACTGTTTCGTCAACTTGTTGAGTATTGCCACATCGTACAATTATGCAAATGAGCTCTCCTACACCGACAGGGAATTGAAGACATGCTGTGTCTTTCATTAAAGCATACTGAAGCCTGGAGACTTCGATAATTACAAAATATGACTAATATCTTCTTCCACATAATCATCAAGTGCAACTTCATGTGATAATATCTTAACGAACTGGTATCTCAAAAATATCGTACACAGAGAATGGTATGGCATTCCTATGACGTTCTATACGAAGAGAGGAGAAGATCCTCCCCACAAGAATGCAGCACCACCATATTATGGAATTTTCCAATGTTTACATGTTGATAACGTTTTTCAAGTTTTCTGAAGATGGAAATCAGTTGAAAATCCATTCTTGGAATAAATTTTAAATCAACAATGAGTACAGGATGTTAATTTTATTTTTTCAAGAGATTATCTGTATAAGTTAGGGGCTCTCCAGTAAAATTGTATAAGAAAAACAGATATCATTGCTCTCTGAGCATTAATGACCCTCTTAGATAATTGTGTGTTCATTAGTTATCTCGAAATCATTGTTCTGGACACAGTAGCAAAATTTTGAGACAACTACCCAGCAATCCTATCTCTGGATCGCTGAACATTTAAAACTACATATCGATCCTCTGATCTTGTTATGACATTCAGGCAAAATTCTCGAGTTTTCTAATTGACCGTATTCGACCTCTGAAACTGTCACCAAAGTCTTAGAATATTTATAGTCAAAGAGCAATTTTTGTAACTATTCAACCTCTAATAATGTGATTAGATTTTGTAATTGAATTATAGGCAAACATTTCTAATTTCAGAAAAACTATCACCTTCAAACATTATATATTCTATTTTTAAACCTCTCTCTCTCTCTCTCTCTTCCTCATTAAACAGACACTAGACGCATCAGTTGAAATTGATTGCTAAATTACACTATATAGTATCAATTTTTAAAGTAATTAAGACGGATTATAACATTTATATTAAAAATGTGTTTGTAATTTTAAGTATTAAGTTATCATTATACTGGAATACTTCAATCAGTACTGTCTATTTAAAGTTCATTCTAGAGCCACAGTTATCCCTTACCCTTGAGTAAGGAAATATTACATATCTGTTTTACTAACCCATGTTTGTTATACTCTTTAGCTAGTAGTTCATCACATTCTTATTAATTAGGTCTTTTTATTTAAAATAATATTAAATTAGATCTTATTTAAAATAATAGAAACTCAAACTGATAATTATTTTTAATCTATAAATTGAATATGTATATTGATCATTACCATAGGAAATAAATAGTATCCTGTTAAATTACAGTCTTCAAGTTTTTGTAGTACCAGGGAAAATCATTTCATTAATCATTTTAGTTGCTTTAATTATACCATTTTTCATCTAAAATTCATTCGTTGATTTACTTTTTGTGCTTTTGCAGACTTTTCAGTGCTTTCACCATGGATACTATAGCAAGTGCCGCCTTTTCAACAAAAATCGATTCTCACAACGATCCTAATAACAGATTCGTAAGAGTGGCCCACAATACCTTCATGAAAGGGCTGCGTTGGAGGTTTTACTTGAACGGTAAGATAAACATTGAGTTCTATTTTGGGACATAAGCCTAAATTATGCTTACCAACAATTTTAGCTGGCATGGAAATATTTTTGGGAGATACACACATTAAAAACATTTGAAAAATTATGTGGAAAAATTTCTTAACATAAAGGGTTATAAATTAGCATAAGGCGCCTCTTCAACAATTTCTAGTGAGTAATATATTTAATGAAATTCAATCGAATTTGGTAAATGAACGAAACAGAACACGAAATTTCAATTTCTAATATAATTCCAAATGCGCTTTTAATGCATATTTTGTTACTGCAAAAGAATGCAGATACATTCGTGAGAACTCTGAATGAGTAATTAATAATTCGCTAAAATTTTAATTTCTAATAATAAACGATTAATGGGATGAAAGTATTTCTTGAATAAGAAATTTGGAACATTTTTTAAACAATTCCATATTATGCTGTATATTCTTATCAAATTTTCTTATGAGTTTTGATCAATGTATTACTCAGGAGAAATATCTGTACATTTCATGCTAATTTATAATCACCTTATTAGATACTATTAAAAATGAGTATATAATTATTTGAAATATTTATGTGTCCTTGTTTTCATAAATGTTTTTTTTTTCCAAAAAAATTTTAGAACATTCTTTATTTTATTGTATTTTATTTTTAATGAATTTATGAATGCGTGCTGCAATTTCAGATTATATCTCTGAAAAAGAACTAGATAGAATACACAAACATTTTGATATTTTATTTAAAAATTTAACAATGTAATTTTTTTTCTAAAATAAAATATGTATGAAATAAATTTAGTTAAAAATATTACTAGTATGGAATTCTTAGTATACCAAAGTACGGTGTTCAAATTGCTGATCTCCATCGCCTATTTGTGGGCTATTTAACATCTGTGTAAAAAATGACTTTTCCAGTATAGAAACAAACAATTCATTCAATTACCATGTATATGCACCTGTATATTTACCTGTGCCTATCAAAGAATTAAATTCAATCATTTTGGTAGAAGCTGTTGGTTGGAGTATTATAATTTAAATCAAATTTTTATGTTGTTGCATCAGTATGCCTCCTTGCGTTTAACCCATAACTAGACTCTATCCGCTATGTTAAAGCGTCTTTGTAATTTAGAAAAAGCAAGTTCAAATAGAAGACTCTCTAATACTGAACCTGACAACCTCAGAGATATTTTATTTCAATGTCATTACGATCTAAACCTATTTAATGTGGTCCTTCCGCCTTTACTGAACATAACGGATTTTTAAATAAATTCGAGATTCAAACTTACTACCTTCCAATAAATAAAACAACTCCTTCTACAACCACCATGTCATGAAATGAATGGAAATTTTTTCAAAAATTTATTCATAATTTAAAACAAAAAAACCTTTACAATCTATCAAAATAAAATAAAATAAACTTATTTTTGAAATGATCATCAATCATACAATTTTATTAGCAATAAGAATAAAAATTGTCTTGTAACTTATATAACTGCATAAGTATTGAAATAATATTTTTGAGCAAGATTTACACAATATAAAATTTCTTTAATGTCTCTATGTTTTAGTAAAGTCATACGTTATTTATGAGAACAAATCTCTTAATGGTATTCAAACTTAATATAATCCGTTAAGTCTTCCGAGGAAATACACAGTGTATCTATAAACTATCTAACACGTTTTGAAGTTTAATAATTCATAAATATCAATAGTAAAATTTATTCAAAAAATTATATGAACTTTCTCACATTGAACAAGGTAATGGATCCACCCAAGAACAGGAAAAACGTGTTCTTTACTATGTCTATAACCCTAGCCTTTAAGTCACTAACAATCGATACTTTTCGTTTTGTAAGAAACGATACTAAAAAGAAAAGAAACTAAGAAAAACATTGTATCAGACGATTTGCCAGACAATAAAGAAAAAATATTCAAATTGCAAAATGAAATTATCTATTGTTAACATTGTTTATATACGAAGGAAAAACTATTCTAATAAGTAAAGGAAATTGCTTGTACCTTCATATGTAAAATTTAATTTCTAAATTACTTTACGCATGAATGCCGTAGCTTTATTTAGATCTTCATTATTTTATGAATTTATTAACTCATGAAATCTGTTTGACATTTTACTAACCTTCTATACAGACACAAAATTCGTTAATTTCATTCTTACATGTGTACATTTAGCGTTTCCTAAAATAATTACTAATTTTAATTGCTCAATATTTCTTTTTTTATGTTGGAGCATCTCCATTTAAATAAAACGAGTCAAAAAGTTTAAGAATCCCTCCCGCAAAATTATCTGTGTCCTGAAAACTATGACCAGTCTATCAATAAGGAAAATAAAATAATCTTTTCATTACTTTTGATATTTATCTTTAAGATTTTGGTAGCACATTTAGACGTTTATTTTTTTCAGTTTCTACTGTTGTTCAATCAACATAGTTTCTAAGAATGAAGTATGTTACTCCATTACTATAAGCCAAAATCCACTTTAATTTCTTATTTTACACATTTTAACGAAATGTAACACTTACTTTATCAAGCCACCAGATTTATATTTAAACAAAGCTTAAGAGTAATTAGCAAACTTTTTTAAACTGATGGTGTTTCACAATAGTAGAACAAAACAATTTTAGTTGTCTTAGTCATCTTGAGAATATTGCGAGTAGTTCCTTTCCCCCCCCCCATCATGTGGTGTGACTAAAGGCCTAACGCTCCCAGTTTATTCAAGTTGTTTACCAAAATTCTTTACCCTAATAAAGGATTATTTTCTAAATCTACAGGCGAAGTGCATCTGCATACATTTATTTTACATTAACGAATCAAACAATAGTTATTCTTTCTCCGTATTATTTGAAACTGCTTATGAGAAATTTGACTTATAGCATATTTTTGAGTTGTATTGGTATATAATTAGTTTCTATTGACACATTTGAAATGTTCTAAACTTACGTTGCAAATGTAATATTTGAACTACAAATGTATTATATTTCTGAAAAACTTTTTAAGGAAATATCATTGATATTTTAGATGCCCAATTTTAATAATGATACACTCACAAATTAAATAGAAAAATGATATTTTTCTTTAAGAACGATATGATTCATTATAAGTGATTAATTTTAAACCAATTAAATCATTGGATTAAGAATATTACTAAAACTTCCGGAATTAAGATAACCACATTGTTTATAATTGATTTATAGTTTTACAATGTAGTTGCACATCAAATAATGCATTTGTATTTAAAAGTAGTGCATAGAAATAACTTTGGAATTATTGCTAACTAAAAGCAAACCCTGTTAATCATTTTAATCAGAATGGTAATCTGTAGGATAAACCTTTTTAGATGATATCAAGGAGGAACATAAAAATATTGCTTAATGCGCAGCTTCTAAGATTTCCAGATTTTTGACAGTACAAAGGGTGAAAGTCACGGCGGCTTGAACACTGGAGAATCCGTCAATTGTGCCTTTGTGGTTTCGTAAGTGAATCTTCATAATTTAGAAGCAGGGACTAAGCATAAATCCCTCACACTTGGTCTGCCACTCCCAAAGGTAAACTAACCCAAAGGTATCATTTCACAAAGAGGACATTACAACCACGACAATTTAACGTGACCCAGTCGCAAATTAGCAGACACAACGAATCGTCGAATACCTTTCCATAACGAAAACGAACGCCCTAACCAACTATGTCACCGGTCCTCAGGAATATAAAATTATTGAACTTAATATTTAGATTGTTCATTAATTTTATGAAATGATCGAAAATATAATTTAAATTAGCCGAAACTGCAAAAATTGATTCATTAGAGAAATTATTTCATATAATTAAATTTCAATAAAAACATTCTGCTTTTTTGATTTCAAACAACAAAAAAAAAAAAAATTTTTTTTAATTTTTGAGAAAATTATTACAGTTATTTAATTTTTTAATTTTTCTTAGACACATTAAAGCAATTTATTGGGTAAGTCGTAATGCATATTCATATGATACATTTTTACATTGTTCTAATTTTTTTCCCAGTTCTTTTCCCTCGCCTGACCAATTTCTTGAAAATAGCAGTGTGGCCACCCGAAGGCATAAACTTCTTTGCTGAAGTCGCACTTCAAATGATTGAAGAACGGAAAAAAGGTCTAGTAAGTAATCTTTCCACAGTTATCGAAATTCTGTAACCATAACCATAAAATTCTAAATTTATTTTGGAATCAACGTGATTTTAATTACAGACATACCTGATGAGAATAAGTTATCATTAATCAAATTAAACGGTGGAGTTAAATTCCAACTTTAATTCTTAACATATTTTTGAATTAAGTTTCATCAAAATTAAAACAAGTTGTAGTAACATATTTAGTTGAATTTCTAAAGCTGGCAATTCTTAACAACTGGCAATTGGAGAAAATATTTCTTAATATTTTTATTCTATAGAAATCTATACATGATCTTTTGCATTTAAATTACGAGTATTTTAACATTTAGTGGGGAACATGTGCGTGTGTTTTAATGTTTCATAAAAAAAATATTCCAACCCTACTTTTCCCTCAACGGTAATTGAGGTCGTTCAATCTTATCCACTTGTAGATTCATTTTTACTGTCGCTTCAGAAATGTGCTTTATAACTTGTTTGTTTTTCTTTATAATTGTTTTAATTTGTTTTCTTTATAACTTTTGTTAAACCATTTTTATTGATTATAGGTCAGAAATGACTTCCTTCAATTGTTGTTGGACAGTGCAAGAGAGATTGACGCGGAAGAAAAAAAGTCATCAAATAACAGCGATGAGAAATTAGGAAAAGATATGTACACGAAATGTAAGTACAACTCTTTCTTTTCGAATAAATTGAAGTAAAACATTTAAAATATTAATGTTATTAAATATATTACATACCGAAAACACATTTAATAATGATTGGTCTTTCCCTATCAAGTGCAACCATATAAATCAAATTTGAAATTTGAGGTGAATTTCGCAGTTGTTTCTTTTTGTGTTTACCTCAAAATAATTCACCTAAATGTTACATTTCTTCACTCAGTTTCAACACAAAGAAAATGGATATAGTTTGATGGGTTTTTTTTAATCTAAAAAATGACTAGCTATGTAATTAGTTAGTAGTCAATTTTAATGCAAAAACAATTTTAAGAGGCTTAATCTCAATATAGATAATTAAAATCAATAAACAATATCGTGATAATTATTTTGTTAGGCTTGTAGACAATAATGAGCGTTAGATTGTGCCTTATTATGTGATATGTGAACAATACTGTGCCATTCAAAATTACTATCAATAAGGTTAAGAGAATATAAGTTTTGTGTCAGAAGTTTCATTATTTCATTTAACCAAAATGTATAAGAATTTAACCAATATGTGTAAGAATGTATAAGAATGCCATTTATCATTAATGTACTGAAATTTCTACAGCTTTCCTCCAGGAGAATTTTGATGTTTATCAAAGAATTCTGATTTGACGGGAATTGAATATCTTGTGACAGCTACATTCACTAATTTAAATAAATTCCATTCGATATTTCAAATATCTTCTTTTGATTAATACCGAGATTAAAATCATTTTCTCTCTCCAAGTTCAATTTTCTCTTATAAAAAATTATATGAAAGAAAGGCATACTGTTTCTTTTAACATCATATTTAATTCTTTTGTACCTGTAATTTTATGGTTACTGCTTACGATTGTCACTTTTTAATTTTAAGAGGTAATCATCATATTTAAATACAATGAACAAATTCATTGGTTTTTTTAAATAGTGTACAATTACAAAATCTTTTTTCTTTCCAAAATAATATATGATGCTCTCTATTGCAGTTGATAGCTTTTGGCATTGTAAACTAAACAACCGTACGGAGACCAGTGTAAGGCATCTTAGTTTCCACCACGTAAATTGGCTTCCGGGAGGACTTTTGATTTATTGCGGCTCTGATTCATTTGTTACAAGGGAGGAAACCTGGAAATCTCCCAAGCACTATTCCTGACAGACTGTACTTGTAATACAGAAGTACACTATCTAAAATTCAACAGTGGTTGAGATTGAATCTGGACCTTATGTTCTAAAGATATCTGTGCTACCACTAGTCTAAAATAAGCGCGGTTGATGAACTTCCATGTAGCAGGCGGATAACCTACTTTCGAAATTAATAGTGCGAGAGGAAAATAACACATCAAATTGTAAATAAAACTTTAAAAAAATGCCGAAAATACAGGAGCTCCACATCCATATTTTAAATTAGAATTTTCACGCAGGTCATCCGGATAGTGGCTAGAGCACGGAAGAAGAGAAAGTTGTCCAAAAATACCATAAATTATTTTAATAAAAAAAAATTATATTTTGCCCTATACAATGTGTTCCTGGTAGTTTTGGAGAATGATTGTATTTCATTTCCCTCTAACGCAGTTGTACAAATGCCGTGAAACAAATTTCGCACCATCTAACATTTTTAACAACACAAGAACTTTTATTTTCTACAGCATTTTAAATATGCTTGTTTACTTTGATCTGATTAAGGAGAGCAAGTATATGTACCGATATATCATACATAAAATTTAGAAGCCACTGTAATATCAGACCGGTAAGAGGTTACTTTGAAGCTCTCCTGCATATTTCTTAAGAGAAAGTAGCTTTCCTATCAGAGATATTAAAAAATATGAATGTCAATAGTAGTATCATTTTTAATATAATACTGACAGTAGTGGAAATACATTTAACGGATATCACTGTGTGATAAAAATGGTCTGAAATTTTCAGAATTCCAGCTCAAGGGAACGATATGAAGAACAGAGCATACAGATTCTGCAATAATCTCCTATCATTTTTTAAGAGATGAAAACTCACAATCCACAGCTGAGAACCAACAATCATATACACCTAGGGAAATACCTAATAGACACAATCACGTACAACTTCTGAAATACCTGATGAACAGGCGTTTCACAAGCTGTATGAGATCTAAATGGAAATGTAAATCACAGTTCCCCGGTTGGAGCGTCTTGCTTGATGGAAAAAGAAAATTGTCCTGGCACTTGTGATTCCTTTTCCTTTCCAATTTCCCAGGCAATTTTCCTATAACAAATGCAAAAAGAACTAGAAATCTTCAAGTGCAACATGGATAATTATTCCCAGATTGGTCTCCGGAAATTTGTATGTACTGATGAAGCCAATTAAGAATAGCATTGAAAGAGGAGCATTTTGATCTTCATTTGTAGTGATGTATGATTGGATGAACAGTGCATTTAGTTGTTTTTGTTTTAATAATTAAAACCACAGTTTGTATTTCCAGCCGTTAAAGCCCATTGTTTTTGTTACAAAATGCCCATTTATGTACAGAAATACTACTTTACCAAACACGAGAAATATTAGACAACAAGTCCAGTGAGGAACTTAGATATTGTCCTGGCCTTCTGTGCTATATAACATCAACCTATAGCGAACACATTTCGAACGAGTATTATCGTTTTTTGGTGCTGCATACCATTATTATCTAAGGTAAAAATTATAGTGAATAGTTTTAACAATTTATAACGAACAGCTTTACGACTGAAAGCCATTTTAAGATTTGTTAAAATCTACTGTTTATTCATTGCCTTTAAGAAGACTTTATAAATAGTGCGCTTAATTGTTAAAAAGGAGAAAGTTTTTACATGGAGAGATGATAGAAACAGGAAAGCAGTATTCATTTATCATTGATCAACAGTGGCAGGAAACGTACTTGAGACATTTTTATCCGAAGATCCAACTTTGGTCCATGCTGATCTCTTTAATGAATAGTTTATTGTGAATAATCGTTAAACTTACAGAGTACAATGATTTTCGTAATGTTTGTAGCATAGTACTACATGTATTGCATTAGTGTTTTCTGGATCATCCAAGAGTTAGGATTATATCTCAGATAATAATAACAATTATTTGAAATATATTACAAAACATTTTTATTGGTTGTATAAGAAGTAATAATCATTCTAAATGCTTTCCTTTAATGGGTTTTTAACCATTTTCTAATCACGTATGCATTGTATTCCATTTGTATAAGTATTCAGTATATAGTACAAAATATATTCTTGCTTAATTTTTTAATTGATAACAATGTAATATTTTTCAGCATTATCACTGAAAGAAATTGTTGCTCAGTGTGTAATTTTCTTCTTGGCTGGATATGAAACAACATCTACCTTGTTATCTTACTCAGCGTACGAGCTTGCATTAAACCCAGAAATCCAAGAAACATTAATAGAAGAAATCGATGAAATTTTAAAAGGATGCAAAGTAATGGTGCATTTTTTCATTTAATTAACATTTTAGTTTGTTAAGCATCATTGCATCTTTTAACGTGCATTTTTAAGATAAAATTTAAGGAAACCATAAATATTTCCGTAGATTTATAAAAAGCTACCGTAGATTTATTAGGAACTCAAGTAAACATATCAAGTTAGTAACAAGTTTTGGTTGTCATTCAACGGTCATTCTATTCACATGAGAGCTTATTAAATTTGACTACAATTAAAAGTGCAATCCGAAACACAACAAATAGCTATGCCCAAGATAGGATTTGAAAACAAGAACTATTAAACCGAAGGCAAGGGCACTCACTAACACTTCGCCTGTCTCAGTTCAGTAATTTCATTGTAAGAGAAGCTCAAAAAATAGTTACTGTTTTGTTAAAAATATACATTTATTATGTAAAAAAATGAAACATTTATTAAGGAAAACATTTGGTTACACATAGAAATATAAAGCTTACTTAACACGTCTGAAATATAAATATTTAATATCGGAGGTGAATTTCAGAATTCTTATGTCATATCTTCTGCCACCACTTCATTATTAAGCTAAGTTGTTGTATTTATGAAAAAAACACCATAAGCGGGACAAATCTTTAGAATGAAATTCTCCTGTGAGACTGAAAGAAAATTATTCCTATTCCCCTAAAACCGGAAACGAGGAATGCTATATAATGGAACTGAATTCTTTCTACCACCCTCACATAACAAAATTTTTTCCACTAAAATTCGAATATCAACCCATTAGTAGATAACACAGTACACATTTTAAAAATTTTTTTATTCAATAGTAATCGTATAGTTCTTATTATATAAGTATTCATATTCACATATACATAATTAAACTTTTACTATAGCATTAATTATAATATAACAATAATTATACTATAATTAATAATTTCCTTATACTACTAATTGTCTTTTAATTATTTTGAATTAGGACGGAGAATTAACATATGAAGATATACAAAAAGCGAAGTATTTGGATATGGTCTTAAGCGAAGCCTTGCGCAAATATCCTGGTGCCCCGAGGTAAACTTTTAAATTATTTTAAGGAAATATAAAAAAAATTAATAATATATATATTATTTTTAGAAAAAATTCAAAAATACAAGCAGTAGCTAGAAAATATTTACCCTTCAGCAAAACTGATTTTTTTCTTGCAGTTTTTTTTTCAGCTAGTTTAAAAAAAAATAAAAAACTGAGTCATGATAATCTGGTGGGAAAATGTATGACTCTTGTTTCTTGAAAGTAATGACTTCGATACTTGATCCAACAGAAGAGCTGAATATGGCCTTTGTACATTGAAACATTCAAAAGGTTCAATGTACTGTGGTTCCAAGGTGTATCGTGTAGATGATTACATCAACCTGTGGGTCGACAACGTCACTTGATCATGGTCCAAAATCCCAAAGCATTTGCTTAAGTTTAGAAGATTAAATTGGAAGAATAAATAGCTAAATGTATAGTATTATATCTTAACCTAAATTAAACCTAATTTGGAAGAACAATCAAGACTATTCAGTGAACTTTTAAGATTACAGACAATATCAAATAAGGTGGAGAAATACATTGTGTCTATCATCAATGTGTCTCGATGAAATTTTATTTCTAAATATAAATTCTCGTTGCAACAATTCTATAACACTAATATGCATTTTGAATGAGTGCCTTATATTAAAATTTTGCTTACCATAATTTTTATATCAATTAAAAACGATTTTACATAAACGAAAAAGTTTTAAATTATTACTGGAAACACTTGATTTTTTATATTTAGTCACTAATTTGAATTGAAATTTTTTATTACAAAAAAAATTTATTTTTTATAAGTGTAGGTAATACGTTATATCTTTTAAACGTGTATATAAACGTGTAAGTGTATGCAAAAGTGTGCCACAGCCGGATAAAAATTATAATTACTTAAAAGTAGTAAGGTTAAATGAACCAAAGATG
>JAPDSC010002016.1:13069-31767 GCA_026290005.1 Latrodectus geometricus
AAAAGTGTGCCACAGCCGGATAAAAATTATAATTACTTAAAAGTAGTAAGGTTAAATGAACCAAAGATGTGCCTGGTGGATAAAAACTTAGCATTCGTTCCTGCCGGAAACGAGTTCTATACCTAATCCAACTAAAGATAGTCATTCTGGCTGGCTTGAGCACTATAAAAGTTAAGTAATATCCAATTTCTGTTTATTGGTATGCAATGAAATTCAGAGGAAGTATCCACTTATGTGTTGATTTTTAACTGTGATACAAAATTATAAGTTTTGATATATATATACTTATATTATAAGTTTTGATCTTATTTGTGCCGATAGAAACAATCGGCACAAAACTAATTTTGAAATACTCAAATGTAATGAAATTTCAATAAGGGATGTTGTTCTCTTTACAAAAACTTTTAAAAACTAACAACAGGCGATGAAGATAAAGAAAATATGATGATCAATATCAAAAACATACTCTTTTACAAAAAATTTGCTACAATTCTTTTCAATAGGTTTACCGAAAATCTTAGCTTGCTTGAATAATTCCGTCATCAAACATTGAAATAGGCACAATTGAAAAACAACAGTTTGTTCACTTTGAAAAGTCTTCCCCAATAGAACTTACTTAATATAATACACTATATCATTTTAATCATTATTGTTGTTATTTAGAACAATTGTTTTTTTTTTTTTTTGGAATTCTTTTTTATGCTTATTCTTCTTACAGGTTAGACAGGAAGACATCAGCCGACTGCAAACTAAACAATATATTTTTGCCTAAGGAAACTGTCGTCACAATATCTATATATCCATTGCAAAACGATCCGAAACATTTCCCAAATCCTGAGGTTTTTGATCCATTAAGGTAAAGAAATAATCTTTTTCAGAACAAAGATTTTGTAATTAAAGTAAAAAGTTAACAGTTTTATAACAAATTTAATATTAATGGAAATACTGTAAAAGTTCTTTTATTTACATAAATATGATATTTCTTAGACAGCTTGACGTAGACAGTTCTAAGAACCGTAGGTTGTGTACTTTTATCACTAACAATATCCGTCTCGTATTTTATCTTTCGAAATAGCTTTTCATTAACCGTGGATTGTGATAACGTGACGTAAGGGAAGTAACTCAAAAGCACCCATCCAAGCACCCACCACTAAATTATACTAGAAAAAGCAAAAATACAACACTCATATCTTTTGCTTACCAGTGACAAGGATTGAACGGTGAAATGTATATAAGCCAGCAAACTGTGTGGTAACATGCATCAATTTTTTATCTGTGAATATTTAGTTGGTAATAATCATCCCCAACAGACAAGATAATACGATTTTCTTTTCAAAAAAATAATAAAACATTAAGATTTCTCAATTAACATAGTAATGAATAAATCTGTTGAGTAGTATTCTCGCATATCCTTATGACGTCATCTTATTTAAGAGTGATTTCATTGAGATACCAAGTAGTAGTTTTTATTCATATTATTTACGCAACTTTATAGCTGATGTGTCGAATCTTGCATTCGTTCTGCATATTTATGTTCAAATTGATTAAATTTCCTCACTTATTAAGAATTTCTTTATTGTTCACAGAGATGTTTAAAATTAAGACAATCGATGGATGAGTTATCATTTACACACGTTATCATCATTGCAGTCTTACCTTTGAAAAATATAATAATAGAGAAAGAGCGCAACCGTTATTATACTTTTTTACTAATTTAGATGTGTCAGTCAATTCTTCAGTTTATACCAAACCACGTGATTTTTGACCTTCAATTTATCAGTACGTGGATTTGATTTCACCCGTGAAGGTGCATCTTTGTAGTACCTTAAAATGGAATTTAAATTAGCCTTTGCGTGCAAAATGTGGTCATTGGGCGATAAGTAAGCAAAATATATAAACCAAACTTATTCTCATTTTGATTTTAAGGATCAATTAATTTTAATATTTATAAGCCAACACATATTTATACAACTATATGTATAATCTAACTTTTCTTTTATTGCGTTATTCCAGTAACTCTAGGGTCATCAATTTTCTTGTTATAGAGTTCAACATCAAAAAAATTATATGAATTTTGATTAAAATATTTTAATTAATAAAAGTATTAAGAATCGTGTAAATGTATTATTTAAGTAATTTTATACTATATGCTTTCAAAAGGATTTTCGTGGAATTTAAAAGCATTTAATTGTAAACATTTAAGCATATCAAATGTTTTAAAAGCACTGGTGTAAATGCAAAATTTGATAGAAATGAATAGGTAAAATTTGATATTACCTAAATTAATAAATTACTTTTTTTAAGTTTAAGAAGAGCTTGCAAGGAGAAAATAAGCTTATTTTTATAGAAATTTTAAATGTTTTGAATTTCGAAATAACTTAAGCTTTTCGAAAAGTGCTTGTAAATCTAAATGTATCTTTAAGACTAAATAAAGAAATGGCTTAGCTAAATGTGGTACAACCTGATTTGCTAAAAGACGTTTCGGACTTTATAAGTGCTGAGAGAGTTAAGTTTATCTAGTATGCTTAGATATATTAAAATTTTTAGGTTAAAAAGTTATGTCTAGAAAACTGTGAACAATTAACAAAATTGTATTTTATAGGTTTACACCTGAAGAGATCGCTAAACGTCATCCATATGCTTACGTAGGATTTGGTATTGGACCTAGAAATTGCGTTGGTTTGAGGTTAGCAACATTGGAAATGAAACTTTTATTCTTTTACCTTTTTAGCAGCTTTCGGTTCAAAACGTGTCCTCAAACAAAGGTAAGAATCTTCCCATTTTCTTTACTATTATTTGCTGGACGAAAAAAAAATTTATTTCAAATGAAATAATTACAAACATATTTGAGGTATTAAACAATGTTTAACGATTTTGTTAATACAGTTTTTTTATTTTAATTTTAAGTGTCAAGATCATAATTCTTCAATCAGTTGTCAAAGTACCTTGTAAAGCACAAAAGTTTGCAATTATTTATCACTTACACTTCTTTTAAAAATCAGTTTTATGATTACAAACATTACAACCGTTGACGTTCACTTCTTACTCTATGAATATATAAATCTTATATAATTTGATAATTTTAGTTTCATACAAAACTTTCGACATAATGCCATGTAAACTTATTTCTAGCAACAAATATTTTTGAAAAAAAATGCTTGATTGAGACAGAAAAAAAATTTATCTTAAAAGTATAACATATAAGAATAAAGGGCCTGGCCTTGGAAAAGACGTACAAAAATTTTAAATAATAGATTACATATTATAAAAGAACTGGAATTCCACTTAAATAAATTCTGAGAAAAACTAATCTAGCGATTGTGTTAAATTTTAAAAGAAATAAACTCCATTTAATGTAAAATTGCAAAATGTTTCGAGGTTTAATATAAGATTATTAAATATTATGCAGTAAAAAATTTTAATAATGAATGCAATTTAGTATTGAACAAAGCAAATTTCCGTAAATTTTTTTCAAAGATTGTACATAGTTCATTTTACACTACCGCAAAAATGAAGTCAAATGCAGTTATGAATTTTATGAGCACATTTTGATCATGAAATTAAAGGTGACATAGAACAATAGTCAGTTGCTGTAGCTAACTGTAACCACATCATTGCAGCATAATTATTTATTTTTAGTCATAAGTTTCTCCGTCTGTTTTTTTCAATCAACTGAGAAGTCGTTAAAAATGGACCATACTTTTGAAATTTTGACTTGACCTATTCAAGTGACGGAGTCAACAACTGATCTGGTATTCTTTGCTTCGCATGACACCAAAAGTGGGACACTAGAGCCTTTAGCGATTTTAAAATACATGGACTCTCTAACCACAAAAGTTTTCCGTTGAGTCAGGTGTGTGGTACTATCTATTCTATAACTAACAGTATAAAACCTCGTCATCGTACATAGAATTTCGTCGTACCGATAGTATAAAAGGAAGTATAGAATTTTCTTGCTGCTTCTCGGGTGATTTTACCCTCCAGACAATCCTGGCTCTAAAACACACAGGTTGTATAAGGAAATTTTATGAAGCACAATTACTTGCAATGATAGCCGTAGAATAAGTTTACATGAAACAAAAACTATAAAATGTCAAGCATTTTACACACAACTGTATAAAATGCAAGAATTTCATGTGCTTGTATAAGGACCTCAAAACGTCCTTGAATGAGAACAAACAATTTTTACACTGCTTACCACCCAAAATGCAATGCTCTGTTTGAAGCCCTGCAAATCATATGAAATTTGCACCATGAGTTTGCGGCGAAAGATATGTCAATAGATATGCCATACGCAATGCAGTGCATTCGCACATCAAGAGCGACTCTTGTGCCACATTAAGTGATTTATAAAGTAAAAAGAGATTACCGATTTGAAGAAGATATTCTTTATTTTGTAAAAGAAATCAAGCGTCTTTCGAGCAAGCTCTTAGAAGTTCGATAGGGAAAGAATAGTGAACAATATGGATTGAGAATTACTCTTAAAAATAGGTGTTTGTGCCAAGAGTAACCAAGCAACTTTAAGGCCAATCTGTAATCGCTGCTTGCTAGAAGAGACAGTGGACCAACATGACCAACCACATCCACCTCGATGCACAGCTGCTCCTATGACAGGCATATTATGCTCATGTCAGTAATGAATCACTTAGCCACATCAAAGACCATAGATAAGAAATTCAGTCTGCTATCTGAGATAGATAACATACTCATTCTGCATCACTTTACTTACTTGTACCATTTCAAGTCGTTTGCAAATAGGTGGAAAATCCGCAAGGTGTTCATTCTTCGTTTACTCTTGAATCAGAACGACAGCCGTTTGAGTCACCAATGGTGCTATGAATAATGAACATGGAAAAAGAAATGGAAAGACATTGTCTTAACTTACGATTCCTCTCCTGTTTCTAACACCACGATAGTCAAATTCGAGTTTGGAAACACTGTGATGAAAGACCACTGAATTGTTGCTTTAGCATCTGATATTATGGTTTAAGGTAGTATTAGGTTTCCCTCTTTCATCCCGAGGCACGATGACCTGAGTGGTTAGAACATTCGTCCCCGTTATCAGAAGATAGTTATTTTGAATCTCGATTCAAACGAAGATTCATCATGTTCATAATGGTAGCTAGGGCACGTTAAATAGGTCATAGTCACAATATCCTCCATGTGAAAATATACCTTTGGGGATGGCAAGACAAGAATTGGGGAGCCTTCTACTTGGTCTCCGCTTCTAAATTACGAATTTTTCCCACTAGCTGCTTCTATCTAACTGGTAGAGACCAAATCAAGAACAGGTACAGGGATGCATGCTGTTGCAGCAACAACTCTTGCTTCTCTCTAATACTCATTTAGTATACTTTGCAACTAGCTCTATGTTTCCGTTGTGAGCCTATAATTTTTCCGTATCTTCAGAACTTCGATAAGTCTTATTGTTATAAGATAATGCGCAACCACCAATGGCACGCTATGTTCAAGAGTTTTTTTTTTTTTTTTCATCATATTTTAATCCTTGGCCTGCTTGTTCTCTCTATCTATCACCAATTGAAGAAGTAATGTCGGTGTTTGCACAACTAACCATGGATACAACGCCCGCTACTGCACCAGATCAATATTGGATATATGATGAAACCGTATGTACTGCTACACTTAAGAATACATATGAAGGCTCTTTGATTTCGAACCGAGACGTGTAGCAGATGTTATAACCAACTATGGCAACTATACTAACCATTTATCATCCACACTTCAGAAGAGTCTATAATTTTAATCATTTAATTTTTTAAAACGTGTTTTCAGCCAAATAAATTTTGCTGTGTTATCTTCTGGTCTTATGTTCCATTTTGCAGCAGTATGAGGGTATATTTGACCTCTTTTTTTTATTTGAAAGCAGTTTTGAAGTAATGGTATTGCTTTATAATAAGTATTGTATAATTATACGTCAAAGTGCCATTCTTAAAAATATGTGAAAATAACAATGTTTCTTTTGCATTAAAGATATCAATTTAGTTGCAACTACATTTCTTCAGAGTTTAATAGGAATTACTTCACTACTTTCTTGAATACATACGAACATTAAAATATCTTTTACCTACAATTACAAAAATAATACAGTGACACTGCTTTATGCTTAAAATGAATTTATAAATCATAGTAGACAACCAAACAATTGAGAGAATTTATAAAGTTTTTTTAATCCTTCATTGCGAATTTGCCTTTTTCCTAATGAACAAGTCTAATGAAATATTTCTTTCATAGATTCCTTTGGAATTTTTGGTTGGACACCGGCTACTGAAGTGTTCAGATGTGACATTGTTGGTCGAGAAACGAGAGGATGCCCCTTGCCCTCTAGCGTTTTCTTCTTGAAACTGCAATGGAAGAAAATATTGTTCTCTTACTGTGTGAAGATGCTGTATTATCTTTCTCTCTATATATGTACTTTTCCTTGTTTAATTGAATCATATGGCGGAAATAGAATGTTTAGTATATGATGCTCTAGCTCTGCAGAGAAGTTTTGATATAAAATATTATGTTTAAAATGTGGAACTGTGATGTCGCTTAATGTATATGTATCCTAAAATATAAACAGAAATAAATTGATAATATTAAAATTAGTGGCCTCATAAAATATTCATAGAAATTTAATAAATATTTATCATAACGATGAAAGAGCTGTTTATCAGATAAGCCTAAAACAGTGCAATGTAGTTTCACTTTGTTATTTTCTACAAGGAAAAAGTTATTATTAGAGAAATTTTTGTTTTCATTATATTACTGATTTTTTTTAATCCTACTTCTCTTCGAAATCTTCGTTATCTATGTCATTAGTTTACAAGCAACCTAATATAGTGATGGGGTAACCTAAATAGAATTAAATCTATCGTCCGTATACTAGTCTTTAACAAGCTTTAAAACAATGGGGAAATGCTTGAGATGATCACCATCCATATCTCTCTGGTGGCACAGAGGGCAACAAGCCAATTCTTTAATCCAATAAGATGTAAATACTTTTTTCAAATAGTCATGTCCAGTAAACAAACGAAAACAAGCAACTACATCAGATATAGCCCAAAAATAAATGACCAACATATATCATAGAGCGCGTGTAGTAACCATATTCGTTTTCAATTTCCCTTAAAAATTGAAATTTCATTAATTAAAATGTTGTGGTAGTTATTGTCCAAAGTGCTAAATTTTTGACATTTGAATAATTTAGGCAGCCTCATTAGTGATCTAGTTATAATACCTTAAAAGTATTATTAGCTTACTTTCTAAGTCTAATATTTATTACTTTTCAGCTTTTTAAACAACTTTTCACGCAGACAATAAAATCTACTGAATGGGAAGATATGAGAAAAATTTTCAGTTATATTTTTATTGAAAACAAAATATTGCATATATTAAAATTCACCTTTATGAATATAACCGAATCGAGAATAATAAAGATTTTGCATGCTCCTTCAGTTAGAGTTTGTATTTGTACATCTTATTAAAATACATCTTATTATTGTTATAAAGTTTGAAAGATAAAATTATGTGAATAAGGTTTCAATTAAGTCATCAAAGCTATTTATTCAGTCCTAAATTTAACAGTTAAATTTTTTATCTGTACTTATTTTGCACAGACGCCGATCAACGACTCAATTTGAAATAACAAAAAAAAAAAACAAAATGTCTCACGAAGAAGAAAATCCATCACATAACAAAAGCTATACTTTTATCACATTTAAGCATTTACAATTTACTGATTTTAAGCAATTATGTAATATTTAAAAAATTAATAAGATTGGCTTAAGCAGGATAAAATTTTAACTAAAAAAATAAAACAAAATATATCCATTTATTTATGTATTGATAGATACTTTTATATTTGGCTAAATTTTTATTCTGCTGAAGCTGAATAAAGGTAGTTAAAAAAGTGATATTTTCAAATTCTGTAAAATAAGGTAAAGGCTATATAATAAATTATTTCTATCATAAAATATGTCTAATGATGAATCATTTTTACCTCAACGTGGTTCGCGTTTCGGCCTTCACTAACATCCCACCTCGTTGTTAGATGTTTGAATTGAATTGGAAACTGAAGGTCTCAATCTAACTCTCTTGTCTACGAAAAAAATGACAGTTTAGTGATTAATAAACCATCCTACAGTGATAAGATGTAATAAAATTTGCAGAAGATATTAATGCCATTCAATGATGTAACTATGCTTCTGCACAAATCATTGAATGTTGAACGCGTTATTTTTTTTTTCTTTTTCTGCACAATGTATCAATTTTGTATTAATTGGATACTGCCCTGCAACTTATTTGAATTTTCTTTTGAATTTCATTTATTTTTCTAGAGAAGTAACTTCAGAGTTTTATCACCTGCAGGCCCTATATGTCATTTTATGTTGAAGTGTATGACTATTATCTCATAGCTAGACATATATTTTTACGACTATAACACCCAGCGATTCTAAATTAAAGAAGTTGAGGTAGCAATTTAATGGAAAACTATTTTATATCTTTTATATTGCAAACTTGAATTTTGTAGAACTACATATAGCGTTAAAATGACTTTTTTTTCTGGAATTTCACTGAATGAATAAAACCATTGTTTGGGATTTTACTGTCATTTAAATAATACGTATAACTGTCTCTAAAGGAGACAATTTATACAAAAGAATTTTCAACAT
Source organism: Latrodectus geometricus (assembly GCA_026290005.1). NCBI lineage: Eukaryota > Metazoa > Arthropoda > Arachnida > Araneae > Theridiidae > Latrodectus > Latrodectus geometricus. Next base: position 21,745 of record JAPDSC010002016.1, read on the forward strand.
GTAATTTAGATATTCTAGTTATATCAAAAGAAATGTAAACAGTAAAAAATTAAATTATAAACACATCAAAACTTTAAAAGATATAACTACATTAATAGATTACAGTTTATTAAATATTTAAAAATTAAAAAGAGATATAGCTGAGAGAGATAGAAAAAAAATTATGTTGTTTTCCTTCTATTAAATATTCGTTGCAATGTGTAAGCATTCGATAAAGTATATTCCCACTGTAGTTATTAAAATATATATTTGACAATAATAGTAAATATTTTCAAATAATAGTAAATCTATTATTTAATGACATTCTTAATATATCATTATTAATTGATCATTTTAAGATTTTTTCTCGTTTTCTATATTATCAATATCCTGATATTATTTAATTATGAAATTACTTTGTTACCATTCGATCGGATATTCATAAGAATAAAAATCAGGAATAATTTTAATTCTCTAACTATTAAAAATACATAGTTGATGATACCTTTAAGTATATTCGTATTAAAGTTTAGACATCAAATAAGATGTTCAAAAGATTTAATAATTAATGACTTTTTAAAGATTTAAATAAATAATTCCTGATATTATTTAGTATAATTTCTGCGAATAACGAATGTTATTGAATACTTGGTCAATTTCAAAGTTGTTCAGTAAAGCAAAAAAGTCTACTTTTGTATTTTTTTTTTAAATTGTAATTTTAAGTAAAACTAAAATCTTTTTTTTTAATATATTTTAAAGATTTACCTGAATTTTAATGTATTTTTCCATTCCAATCTTATCATTAATCTGATTATATGTGAATGCAAAATTAAATTTCGATCTTGCAAGTAAATATTTAGGAAATTAAATTCTTATAAAAGTTATGAAATGTACATATATATAATGACATTATTGCAAAGATCCATTTTTAAATGACATTCTTAAAATATTTAATAAATTTTTTTACTTAACATTTTTTGAATTTCTAATATTATTCATTATAATTTCGTATTTAAGTAATATTTATATCTTTATGTTAATGTCATTTGAATATATGAATATTAAAATATTGGAATATTACTTCATTACCTACACAGTTATGATAAATATTAAATTACATTGTTGTCAAGCTATTAAATATACAAATAATATGTAATAATTGTAGAAATTCTCTTCATAGATTTTAAGAATATACACACACATTTTATATTAGTTGTGAAGATATATATGTTTTGTTAAAGACATCTTCCCGTTATTAAACATTCGTAGAATCTTATTTAAAAATTGATCACTGATAACAATGTTTAGTATTGAAAAAATAGGCTCGTTTTTTTTTTTTTTTTTTTTTTTTTTTGCATTTTTTTTATCTATGTGAATTGAAATTATCAATGAAAGAATATTTTTCATGTTTTCATACTGGGCAATTTATAAAAAAAAGTATAGTGATCAGAAATACCGGAACACAGCACTTGTAATGTCCCTGTTCCATTTGGATAGTTGCCATTTCCTTAAAGCTTTCCTTTCTAATAATTCCTTACCTTAAGTAATAGTATTTACTTTTAAGTAATATTTTTTTTGTGCCTCAGTAGGACTTTTTTCACCAAATTGAAATGTCGCCAATACAAAATAAAGCGGCCACAGTTTTCTAAGAAATAATTATTCTCCAAGTCAAGCGTTAAATTGATAGATCAGATACACCAGAAAGTGTGAAATACATTTATACTTAGTACAAATTGACATAAAACAAAAATGTGACATGTTGATGAATTTTAAAGGGAATCAGACAATAAACTAACTATTCCAACTCAAATAAAGTTATTTATTAGTTTCAAATTAACTATTATTCATTGGCAAAATCATGATATTTAAAAAAATTGACAAATTAACTATTATTCATTGGCAAAATCATGATATTTAAAAAAATTGACAAGACATAATGAAGGTACAATACTTTTCTAAGAATCAGAATGAAAGTTCTCAAGTTCAATCCCGGATATTATTGAAAACTAGATATGTTTCTTCTTTGTGCATGTATTTCTGTTAGAATGGATGGCAAGAAATTTTCATGGTTTTCTTTCTTGTAATGCGTACATATGATCTGCTATCAATAAAAAAGATTGTCTATTTCTTTCATTTCTGAAAAATGTAAAAATTAACTCGATAGGATAAACCCATTTTGGAATGACATTTGAGTTGTCTGCCTCATGATGAAGATAAATGAAGAGAGCTTTTGTTTTAAAGACTTTAAAAGAAGAATGAGAGAACAAAGAATTAGCGCTTACGAATGACTGGAATTGCAGCCAACTTTTGATGACGTCAATAAGCGGTTGTTAAGACTTCGTTTTTAGAATTCGGTTGTCCAACTTAAAACATTTGACAGAATAAGTCAAACAAATCGCAGATGTTAGAGGAACAGCTAAAACCGTTTTATCTCGGAAGACAGTTAAAATAGAATATATCTTCTCCCCCAACTCTAGAACTGAATTTCATTGGGGAATAAACTGATTTTCATTTCATGTTTTTAAATTATATATATTAAATTCTCTCGAAAAAGGAATCTCAAACCCTAACAGTTGATCATTTCCTTAGAAACTTAGAAAAACACTTTTAGGAGAAATATAGTCTATACTATTAATTATACTGTATAATATAGGCCATGATAAAAAAAAGTGTGCTATATAAATTTTAAACGTTTATTAATATTTTTAGGAAAATATAAGACTTCACATTTTCGTAAGGAATTTATTGAAAAATTAAATTTATCTATATTGTGTACTATTAGTTTATTATCAAAATAGCATAAGACCGAGTTTTAATGTTAATTTATATAATGTATATTTTCTAAATTATCTTCAACAATTCATATACTTGCAACTTCAATAAAGTCACAGCTAACTTAAACAATAAATACTATCTATGAATGCTCTATAGATCGCGAAAAAATTTTTTATTTTCAGACTTTCAAGTATATTGATAATTATTAAACAATAATGAACGTGTCTCCATATATATATATATATATATATATATATATATATATATATATATATATATATATATATACAAAAGGTTTAAATTAGTTTTCAATGTAAATTAAATACTAAAAAATATAGTATTTCAAATTCTAAATGTGTTTAAATATATTTAATACATTTACAATATAAAATTTTGGAATTGAATTATTAACAAAACTTAAAACTACAAAAGTTTCATTAAAAGGAATTTTGAAAAATTTTAATTGAATTATTAATTTTATGAATTCCACACTATTATCACCATAACGTTAAAATTTATTTTAGATTGGTGAATTCATTTAGTTTGTTTTTCTACGCTCTTTATGTGAATACGAAGGCTAATTCGTTCAAAACTTTAAGTTTAAAGAAAATTGTACAAAAGTGTGACCCCTGGAAGATTAATTAACAACCTCAGCTCTTACCTAAATCTACTGGACAAAAATAGAAGATTAAAAAATATAATTTAAGGAAACTTTAATTCCAAAGCATCTTGTGTGGATATCCCACAAACAACAGTAGAAGACTAATCCTTGAGGAATTTATCTTGAATAAGTCGTTGAACCTAATTAAATCACAATCTTGTCCATCAGCGTTCACAGGCCAAATGGGCTCTAGTTGGCCAGGCCTTACTTTTGCCTCCGATGAAGTATATAGCAAGATTCAAACTTGGGAAGTATCACAAGAAAGAGGTTGTTCAGATCACAATTTTATCACCCTCAATTTAAATGAACCGATTTCCATAGCATTTAACACTCCGCTTCAAAGCCCTTTATCACCAAAAGAAATTTATCAAAGCAATAATACTAACTCTATGACAAATTGCCAACTGTAGCTACCAAACAGGACATAGACACGTTCACCTAAGAACTCCTTACTTCCATACATATTACTGCCTGCTAAAGACTCATTCAATCTCAGAACTCCTAGCAAGGAAATTAAGTTGATGGAGCCCACAACTAAGGATATAACATAGCCAAAAGAAGAGCCCTTATATTAAAATCATGTACGAGGTAAGGGAAAAAGAAAACTGGCTTAGAAAGTACAAAGAAAAACAAGCGCTGTATAAAAAGAAAATAATCAATGCAAAAACCAAATGTTGGGCAAATTTCTGTAACAACAGCTCAGAAGAATTCGAAACACTACAAAAGATCGCCACAGGAAAATTATGAAACCTTAACTACTACCACCTTCTCTTTACAACAAAATTCAAAAAGTATTCTTACTGAATTACTCGCATCTAACTTCTCACAGAACGATCCTTCTTTGGATTCTTCTATACATTCAGAAATTAGAAAATTGACCTTAACAACTGAGGGAATATAATTACTCCTCCTTCAAAACACAAAAAATCACTCAAGTTATCAAAAACCTGAAAAATTCAAAAGCGCGGCTCAGAGAGAATCGCATTGCAATAATCAAATTACTTCATGGAACCAATAGTACTTTCCTCTTAAAATCTTTTATAATAAACACCTCAACTTACTCATTTCCCGATTCCTTTAAAATAGGACACATGGTATATTTCCTGAAGAAGCAAAAAGATCCCGAAAGGGCTACTTCATACAGATACATTTGCCTACTGCCAACCTTATAGAAAGTACTTGAGATTATTAATTTTGAAAAAATAAAGTATTACCTCCACAAGAATAATATTATCCCCAACAGAAAATATGGTTTTTGTTCCACATTTTCTATAAAACATGCAATTGACAAAATCTTGATTTAATTCAATGCAATAGAAACAAAGATTCCTACACGACACTCTTAAACCTGGACATACAAAAGACTTTCGATTCCCTCTAGTAGAATGGTCTTAAAAAACCACTACTTAACTTTAAAGCACTCCCAAACCTCACCAAATGCATCTTCAGCTTCTTGGAGGACAGAACTCTTCAAGCAGTTGAAGACGCCGGAATAGTGAGTATTAACCACACAAGAAATACCCACAAGGTGCGATTGTTGGATCCACATTGTGGAACATCTACTTTTAGCATTGCAACTAAATTAGCGGGCACACACTGAAATAGTTGCTTTTGTGGATGATACCCTATTGGTGGTTGGTGAGGCAACCAAAGAGACACTGCAGAAAAACTATAATACCTCCCATATTAGCTTCTCAGCAATATGCGAAATTTAAAATTATCGATTTTTCTAACGAAATCAAGAGCTGTGATCTTGATAAAAAAAAAAAAAGAATAAATCATTTAAAGGTAATCCAACAACACGACTTAACAATAAAAGTATCAAATAGGCTAAACAAATTACCTATTTAGGCATAATTTTAAATAACAAGTTATCTTTTTTTGCCACATCTAAATTACAGCCAATCAAAATTCATTCTGATTGCTCAAAGAATGTGCTCCATAATCAGCCGGAATTCATGATATAGAAAAATATCCTCTTACGGCTGTTCATCATGACGAAGAAGAGAGTTAAAATCCTCACGAGCATCCAATGTTATTTCCTACTTTTAATCACCAGAGGCTATAAAACTTCACCGACATCAGCGTTTGAAGTTTAGTGGGAATACCTCCTCTACATCTTACTATAGAAATGGATACCATAAAATAAAAAATAATACACCTTCATCAAGAGACTATGTTAGGGAATAACATCATAGCCAATGGAGATTATGAAAAACACATATACAAAGACACAGTATACCCGGTAATAAGGACTAAAAGATTATTAATAAGCATAATTCCCCAAACAGCTTCTTCAATTCAACAAGAGGATGTAACTCTATCAAAATATAACTATTACACGGATCTCTCGCAGAGGCACAACGGAGTATTTACAGCCTATTTCAGTAAAACAATAATTATACACACAACAAATAAAAAAGGCGAAGGGAAACTTTTTGCCATTAATATCATGCAGAAGCATTAGCCATACAAAAAGTGATCCTGCATGCCATAGAATTTAATATTTTCTCTGAGAATATCTGGAAGAGCAGCCTCTTTGTGCTACTCTCTCTCCTCAACCCCCAACACAAGAACCCAATCATAACGGTCATTCAAAGCATTTTACATTCAAAATTTTTAACTTTACAAGTTGAGTGAACTAAAGATCACGTAGGAACCTAAGGTAATGAATTAGCAGACAAAAACTCAGGAGGAGGAGCTTCAAATCAAAACTTGTCAGTAATAGAGCACCACTTACCAAAATCCCATTTGATTAGAAACCTCAAAGAAAAACACTAACAGTAGCAACAATTTTGGGATAATCATAACACATGAAGATCCACTCATTAGCTCTTCTCAAAAGTACCTACAGATAGAAGCTGTGCAAATCCCTTCCTAACTTACCTAATACGGTCCTTTTCCTTATTACATTCATAGGATTGGTAAAGGTAAATTACCACTTTTGTATCTACGGGTAGGTAGGAAGATTCCTTCATTACCTGGAGCAGTACAGCTTTTGTCCAATGACAAAAGACTATCACATTAAGAGAAGATCCACACAAACTGATGTGGTCTACATTAAATACTGCATCACTGAAAATTCAGATGAAACAAACTAACCAAACTGTTGAATCATCTGAACAGTAAAGGTCTAGAAATGTGTCTGCAAAGATCCATTAGCTTCACCTCAGCAGACTCACTTAAGCAGTATAGAATCAGACCAAAACTCAGAGTTGTGAAACCTTAACAATAATTGAGTATGAACTTTTACTCATTTATTATTATAGTAAATCTCTCCAATTACCTTTAGTAGTAGTTTTTTTTAATTTTAATTTTTTTACTAAACAAGAAATCTGAACTTCATTATCTATTCTTTAGCTTCATATTGAAAATAATATTTTTCTCAATGTATAATCAATATTGCATATAAATGATTATTTTTTCTTGTAACTAAACTGTCATGTAGGCTTCCACTGTACAGATAGTCTGCAGGATTTAAGGCCCCACCATTGTGACCTTAATTTTATATTAAACTAGCTGTACCCGCCCGGCGTTGCCCGTGCATTTAGAAAATGCAGATAAGTGAATAGCGCAGGAATAGTAGTGTAGGACATGTAGACTGTCTCTCTCTGTCGATAAAAAGGAACAATATATCCTAAATATTTTAAACGGAAAATTTTCCAAAAGATGGTCGCCAGAATTGTTTCTCAAAAGGAGCTGGTACAACCCCGGAATCAGCTATCGGCGAGCAGCGATCTCGAGAAGAAGTTTTATATATAATTTTTTTAAAATTTTTCTAATTCAAAAATCGAAAATCGGGCTCCGAGGTCTGGTGGCCAGCCCCTTTGTGCTTCCGTGTAAAAAATTCCAGGTCCCTGCGTGCGATAGATTTGGCTGGAGAGCTCGGTCAGACAAATGGACAGACAGGCAGACAGACACATTACACTTGCTTTTATTATTATAAGAAGATAATAACATTCATATTGCGGTCTCTCTTCTGATAATGGAGAAATTTAAACCTGTTAACCAATTGGTAAAATTTTTAGTAAGTTTTTAAAGTAAGTTTTTAAAGTTAAAGTTTTTAATGTAAGTTGGTAAAGTTTTTAAAGTTTTTAGTAAAGTAAACCTGTTTCCAAACATCGAAGGCTCTCATTTGTTTATTTAACTAGTAGAGCTCATCTCAGGTTTATGTACAGAGAAGCATTCTAGTGCAACAACTACGCGGCGTCAAAATTGCATTACACAGTTTATCACAGAAGCAAAATGACGTGTATATAAAAAATCAAATTCATAAATAACAATTAAATGAATTTATTTGGGAAATTAGGGTTGTTTACAAGCCAAGCCTTGGTACATTTGTGAAATTACTATAAACTGAACAGAAATTTTATGATATCAAAATTAAAAGGATTTTAGTGCAATTTTACAGATTGTAAACGTATTAGTACAGATCACTTCGACATATGAATTTTGTATAATATATCTTTATATATATTATAATGATATATTAGGTTGGGGAAAAAGTAATCCATTATTTTTTCGGTAGACGTCTGTAGTGATCGATATCTCGTGAGGTATCTATCAAACAATTTCAGATTTATGCTCGTTGGAAAGGTGACATTTGACATTAAAATATCCTCTTGCGGTTTTTTGTTTGATTAATTCAGTTACGAGTACAAGGTTTTAAAAATGGAAGACAACAAACAGAAAATTCGATACATTTTCGTTTTTCTGTTGTAACGGCGAAAAAGATAGCCGGGTGGCTAAAATTGTGAAAGGTGTTTATCGTCCTATATAAGACTGTAACAACCAGTTACGTACAATTTTTGTTTCGTCGATTCCGTTCGGGTATTTTTGATGTCAGAGATGCACCTCGCATGTGGATACAGCATCGTCGAAAATGTCTATAAAATATCAAAAATTATCGAAGTTAACCGCATGTCAGCAGTCGTAACGCGCAAGACCTAAAAATCTACATGAAAGCTGTTTTAAACCTTTTTACAAAGTGAATCCAAAAGAACTTACAGAAAGTTCACATAAAAATAATGGCTTTCTTTTTCCCCAAACTAATATATCTTCAAAATATGCGAATAATTAGTATAACATTGCAAACGCACATCACTAACGACTGTAATGGCGTTAGGATGACTGTAATTTTCATAAATTGAATCTATGCTTTTCAAATAATACATTTATCTTTATTAGTATTCATTCAGGTGGTCTATAAATTTCTTTATAAATGACATAATTTCAATGTATCTGATATCCTATCCTTTTCACAACTTATTCAATTTAATATAGTATAGCCTTAGAACAATATAAATAAATTCTGGAACTGTTCAAATCCACTAATCAGTTCACTAAGTTTAGCCCTAAAACATTTATATGTAGTTTCAATGTCGGTTGCCGTCATGAATTTTTCTACTGATGTAATCAAGTGTATTTCGAAGGATTTGTCTAAAAACCTCTTTTCTGAAGAAAAACGATAATTGCTTTAAAATTTTAAAATAAAAATATTTTTGAAAATTTAAAGAAAACAACGGAATTATTAAAGTTAAAAAAAATAATTACTTGTTGCTATGCAATAATCTAAAGCTTGTATCTGGCTAATCCCCCCCCCATATTTTGTGGCACTTGTAAATGTATAACTCATCTAAGCATTCATTTTGTTTCATTACCTTAGCAGTGATTAACATAAAATTTACTCTTTTTAAAACAGGATCCAATCAGTATCCAATCCAGACTTTGAATATAACTATCAGACGCATATTTGTTGGATTCATATGAAATTAACATGCTTTTCATATCATTGCTTATTACGCCACTAAGTTTACTCTCTAGACATATTCATATCACTCACGCCACTAAGTTTACTCTCTAAACTTATTCGTATCAGTCACGCCATTAAATTCCTTCATCATACCATGAAAACTAATATTAATTTAACTAATAATGTTACGAAGTTTGCTTATCATGCCATGACGTTTTGCTTTACTATTACAAATCATGTCTTGCCGTTTGCTCCTAAATCATGAAACCTAGATTTATTGTTATTCATTATGGAATTACTTTTGCTTGTCATGTTACCAAGTTTCAGTAAGTTATTATTTGTCATGTCATTGTAATTCCTTTCCACGCTATGAAGATTCAGTTTACCATTGTTATCATGGTTTAAATTTGAATGAATACTAAATTTAAAATTAATCCTAAATTTATTGTTATTAATAATGGAATGGCTTTTGCATATCATATTATTAAGTTTACTCTTATTAATTATGTCATTACATTTTCTCGTCACTCTATCAAAACTAATATTAATTTTATAAGTCACGTCATCACATTTCTTATCAAGCCATGAAGTTTCAATTTACTCTGTTACTTGTTATGCCATTTCATTTATTTGCTAATATATTAAACTTAAATTTATTTTTACTGATCATGTCCTTAGTTCTTTTTCATGCCATCAAAATTAAATTCCTTTTTAAAAACATAAAGCAAATGCTCTGTTGCTAAATATTTCTTTTCATATTCAATAAAATTCTTGGATAAACTGTGGGGCGTTTTTTCCTTAAAACATCCTGTATAATTGTTTATAAAATTTTACTTACATAAATGCATTTTTATTA